>CP092882.1:5813538-6011403 GCA_030710605.1 Cordylochernes scorpioides | reverse complement strand
ATTGATACTTCGCTACTTAATCGTCCTGGGAAAAAAAAAGATCCAGAATTCTGTAACTCCTGACTTTGGCCATCTCGTTAAAAGTTATTTCCTCGGTTATTTGAATAGCTGTGCAGCGGGAAGTATAGCGATTGCATGTAAATAATCTTCAATGTTTTCTCTGCGGGACGGAAGTGCTTACAAGTAGAGAGATTCTCACAGTGCAACATTGTGACCAAAGTTCAAGGAAGATAGTGCAAGTGTCCAAAGTCCGAGATTACTTGCCTGGACACTCACCAGAATTTATAACAATATTACCACATGGACTACCAATGCGAATCTTGATTAAAAATCTAAAAACGATAAAGTTTCTGAGTAAAAAAAAAAACAGCTCTTTGACTTTTTAATCGTTAAAATGAGACGAGACAAATAAAAGTCATATTTTATTTACAAGTTGCATATATAAGAAACCTACAATTTACATATACTTACACATATAATATTATTCAGTTTAAACCTTTTTTCTGTATATAGAAAAAAATTCGGATTACAAAAAAAAAAGTGACAATATAGAGTATTCAGATTAAAATACTATATTATATATAAAAATTCAATAGTATAAAAACCGTTCACAACTAGACCCTGTCATCTCTCTCACCAGGAGGGCATCCAACGATGACCTAGCACTTCGGCAATAGAGTCCTTTATTGATAAATGATTTGAATATTCTTGTCGGCTTTGCTTGGGTACAAGTGTAGAATGACCAATTTTTGGGTTGTGACGTGTGTGTATATGGCAATACTTAAAAAAAGGATATCCTAGGAATATGTAGAAAGAATTTAAAATCAAAATGTTTAGGATGATCAGATGTATTTCGTGCTCTGGATTTTTGAAATAATACTGGATTTTTGGTAGATGCGCGCATCAAGTATTCACATGTGGTAATTCTTATAATTCTTCAGGAAGCCGTTTTAAAAGTACAGATTTTGACAATTACCAAATATCGCTATTTGTCGGCTAAATCGTCTTTTCTCAGGCTTAGGATATCATCCCACTTGTGTGCAAATTTGAAACAACATCGATAGGAAATAAAATATGCATATTTCCAGTCCTGTTTTTTTTTTTAAATACTATTTTGTTATTAGAAACCTTGAATAACTTTAGGTTTAAGGACATTTAGGAATCATGTTTAAACGTAATTTTCGCCGCGCATCAATACAATTTTTTTAAAAAGAAATTTCCCAAGCAGTATTACAAGATAAACTTGGGGGTTTTGTGTATATATACAGTTAAACCTGTCTATAGCGCCTCCCTCTTGGGACTCACCAAAATAGGGTGCTATGTAGAGGGGGTGCTATAGACAGGTCACTTTTAATGTAAAATGTTTACATTATAATACATTGTAAATATAGAGAGGAAGGCGCTATTTAGAGGGGGCGCTATAGACAGGTTTAACTGTAGTTATCAGACCTCTAAATAAAGGTGAAATAAAGGTAAGGCAGATGCAATAAGCAATCATGGAGAAGAGATAAAAAAAAAAAAAAAAAAACGGGAAGCGCGCGTTAGATTCCAATTTACTGTCAAATATCATTTCACATTTGGAGTTAGAAAATGCATCTATGTAATGGGAAAATTTTATTAAAAGTAAGATAGAATGTTGATGCCTTGAATCTGTTTTTAAAAGAAAGAAAGGCTAGGTCATCCGTCAAAATGGACACAAAGACTACGCGCCATCTTTGTACAGTCCCTGGAATCTAGTACACTCGGGCCGATGACAACAGCTTTGGCGTCGGTTTTAAAAGGAGAGATGTAGCCGTTCTTTTTTTGAGATCACAATTTTTTTGCACAAAAGACAACACTTCACACTAACATAAGATTTCTACCTTTTAAGAAAGGGGTAACAGTGGGTCGCCAAAACGTTAAAAGGACAACTTTTATAAAAAGTTTAGTGAAGGCTTCAAAAAACTTTAATTAATTTACTCTGTATGAAAATGTATATTCAATGCCATTTAGAGTAGCTCAAAAACGTTAAAAGACAAGAAAAAAAACAATTAAACACGGCCAATACTCACAGAGCGTAATGTCTTTCCTGAATACCATATCAAATATAAGTTAAACTTCCACATACGCTTAGTTAACCAGTTATATATGATATATATAGATATGGATCGTTCTAATAGGAATGGGGTGCAAGAGAAATTCTCTATCTAAAATTAATTTGCCGTAATGACTTAGAAGCAGAAAAAAGTTTGAATATTTGATAAGTCACAACTTGAATTATAAATTATAACCACAAGGTAATAAGACCAAATCTAAATAAATAAATAGTGTGTGATGTTTCGGTAACAGCGTTTGAGTTCTTTTGTCTGAAGATGGTAACAACACTGTTACCGAAACGTCACATACTCTTTATTTATTTGGATTTGGTCTTATTACCTTGTAGTTTAAATATTTATTAATGAATAAAGTAGAGGTTTTTTTTTCTTTAAAACAATGTTGAAACTTCATTTTTTTTTATATACATTAGAAAATAATTTTCACATTAAGTATATAATTTCCCCATTTTAGGTTATTCTTTTAGAAATGTTTGGCAATCTAATTATTTATGAAATTTTGCGGTATTATTGCGGATTAATTTAGAGATACTTCAGATAGAATTATGAAAGAAATATTAGATTTTTTTTTACTATCTATAAATTTTTATTTCTTCCCTCCAAAAACATTTATTTGGGTATTTTAAAATATTGTAATAATTATATATAATTATATTTAAAAAAATAGTAAAAAAACTGAAGTTGTTTAAAATATTGTAATAATTATATCGAAATTATATGGAAAAGTACAAAAGTGAAGATGTACAGTAGAACTCCTCAAATTCGGAAATTCTGAAATTCGGAAACTCCCAAATTCGGAAAGTATTGTAATGTTTTTTTTACATACAAAAAATCAATTTTCACATGCTTTTATTTTGTTGATATTTCAACATTATTTTATTTTATTTTATTTACTTTTACTTTTGCTTTGCTTTTATTTTATTTAATTTAATTTTTATTAGTAATTTATTTTTAATTTAAGTGTTTAATTAATTTACTTTTACCGATTATTTATAATCGCTAATTAGGGGTTTATCCCCTTTTTTAAAAGCTTAAATAAATCAACAGTTTCATTTGACCTTTGTGCTTAGTTTAGGATATTGTCCAATAAGAAGGCAGCATTATTACGTCATAAGCCATTCACGCATTTTTTATTGCAAAGTTGATTCACCTAAAGTTCAAATTATCAAACATTTTCAGACATTGTAAGTTTCAAATTCTTTTATTCAACTCTCAATTTTTTGCATTTACAAGTTTGTTCTTCAACAAAATGGCATCCAAAGAGGAGCGGCAAAAACGAGGCAAGTACCGAATTCTTAAGCTTGGTGAAAAGTTAGATGTTCTTAGTGACATTAAAAAAGGATTAAGCTATACAACGATAATGCAAAAGTATAAAATTTCTAAGACAACTGTTTATGATATAAAAAAGTCTGAGCTTAAACTTACAAAGTTTGTTGATTCTACCGAAAAAGATGTCAAAAAGTTTTCTCAAGTAAAAAATCCGTTATACGAAAATGTTGATAAAGCAGTTAACATCTGGTACGAAAGTTTGGAGCCGGATGTTCCCAGATGCGAAGCGTTGAAAAGTTTGGATGTTGCATTAAAATATTTGGAAAAGCGCACTGAACCAGAAATGCTTGCAAGCTACAACACCATCAATAGTCTTCGAACTATGCTTATGAGAGAAGAAGAAGCTTTGTTAAACAAGCCAAAGAAACAGACAACAATCAGCAACTTCTTTGCCAAGCCATAACTTACTTGGCCATCAATTGCATTACATACATAATAAAATATTTTACTATTTTTCATCGGTTTCATGCTCAAAACTCATAAAAGTCAAGGAACATTTGATTAAAAATCGTAATTAAAATTATGTAATATACATATAATATTCAACCTAAAATTGTTCATATGCTTCAAAATCTTTGTCTCAGTCATCTAAATGCCTATTTATGCCACATAAATATTCACAAATCTAACTCTCTCAAATTCGGAAAATCCTCAAATTCGGAAAACCTTGCGCCCCGAGCTTTCCGAATTTGAGGAGTTCTACTGTACTGATATCAGGTTGATAAATTAAGAAAAATCTCCTGATTGCCGTGCAATTAAAAATTGCTGATAGCTTGTGCCATCTATCGGAATAAATAACAACGAATCGTTGATTTTTCAATTAATCCAGAATTGGCCAAATACTTTTTCCTGAATGATCAAGTTTTAGTTGCACGATCAGGAGATGTCTTTTCTTAATATATCACAAGTTACTTTACATATCCATCTTCTGTAAAAATTGTAATATGTATATATAATTATTTTTGTATCTATTTCCTTTAATATATACATACAATTCATATCTAAACACAATTTTTGAACAATTTTGGAGACGTTTGAGAAACTGTATATTTTCTATATATTCTTACATGAAACTTTTTTTAAAAGGAAAAGCAAATAGAGCGCGCGATGTGTCCAAAATAAACACTATAAAATGTCTTAAAAGAAAACAACCGATTTAAATAAAGGGCTAAAGAGAGAAAGTCAACCCTACTACTAATGTGGTTTACCATCCCTCCCCCTATAAAGATCCAGGTCAAAACGGACCAATTATCGGTCAGTATACAATAAATAATTTACAAATGGTTTATTTAGACAAAATGGCTGATACCACCAGAGTGTTTATATTCCAACATAAATACAGCTATCACTTTGTATTTATATACAATACTGCTTGCTTACTTGCTCACAAGCCCTGCAGCGGTGGTTCGTGCTAGCTCTTGGATTAACCCTAAAAAGGTCGGTTGGCATTTTTCTTTTGTCATCTTCTGCTTTCATTTTAAATTCTATTTTAAACTTTAATTTTCAAGATATTATTAGAATATCTTTATATATTGACTCTAAACATTCGTATTTGTATTGTAAAAATTATATTTATGTATTTTTAGCCGAATATTTTTACAGTTTGACAGTTTTTGTATGTCATTTATAAAATAAGAATGACTTTTGTGTACTTTCAAAGCATTAATCTATAAAAGATTTACTTTGCATATAGTTTATAAATATTAATTTCTTTCTAAGCATATAGAATTTATTACATTTTTATTTATAAATAAAATGATGCATACCGATTTTTCCAAAGTATATTTTAAAAGTTTCATTTTAAGGTTTCCATCATGTCCCATTATTTTTATTAAAACATTCGTTATAGAACTTTTTACATACATTTTTAAGGCCGTGTCTTAAAAATAATAAATATATAAGAATTTTATTTAAAAAAGTATCGAGATTTTATATTTTAATATATTTTGGAGTTAGTTGTTTTACTTTTCAAATAATTTTTATTGATATTTATCATCTCATTTTTTAATTAATAAAAATATAAGTCATATAATTAAATATTTTAATTATCTATCTAGAAAATATATGAATATAAAATATCCATTAAAGAGAGAGAGAGATAATTATGAAGTACATAATAGTAATTAATAATTTTTATAAAAGTTAGAATATTTTGGTAATTTCATAAGAGGAAAAAAAAGACACAGAGACTACTTTTCAATTTGTAAAATTTCTCTAATTTTTAAATTACAATATATGACTCGAATAAAAAAAGATGTTTTCTAAAATATGAAATCATATTTGTAAAATATGATTTTTTATAAATTAAAAATTCAATTTTTATTTTTTTCTATTTAATTATGTATATTTTAAAATTCAATCAGGTGAGGATTTTGTGATTTTTCTGCATATACATATATAAAGGTTTTTCAAAGACAATAATTTAAAATTTAATATAGCCAATATTTCAAGATTCAATAATTGAATGTTGAAGTTTAACAACAGTTTAAAAGTTGACATCAAAGTTTAAAATATAACATTTTGTTGCAATTGGATAACAACATATTCGAATTTTCTTTATTAATTTTTATATTAAATTGTTTTCATATTGAACTTTTTATATCCATTTTATTTCACAAACCCGGTCAAATATGGAGATCGAATTATACCAAAATTGAAAAGTTGCATTTAAAATGTGAAATAGGTCCGCAATTGAAAATTTTACCATTAAAATTGATATGGTCCCGATTAAAATTCAAGGTTACACAATTGAAATAGAAAAGGTTACAATAAAAATTGAAAAGTCACAATTTAAATTGAAAAGATTACATTAAAATTGAAAAGATTACATTAAAAATTGAAAAGATAACAATTAAAACTGAGAAAGTTCAAATTTGAATTGAAAAGATTACAATTGAAATGGTAAATATTATATTTAGAATTGAAAATGTCACACAATATTGAAGTTGAAAGTTTGCAATTCAAACACAGCCGTTGCATTTAAAATTGAAACGATTTTGTCTGTATTGCTATATTTCATCAACCTATTTATAGTTATTTTCAAAAATTCTATAACTTTATACCTATGATGAGAACGCCCTTGCAGCCTTTGAATAATTTTAACGCTTTGTCAAATGTATAAATTTTTGTTTTTAGCTCCTGACGAGGAGGACAAAAGATTTTTGTCGAAACGTCGAGACAATAAAAAAGATTTACTGGTCAAAGTATTTTTAATTTGAAGAACTATGAATGCCGGCCATGCAGCCTCTATTCGATATAATTTTAATGTTTTTATCGTAATATTACGTGAAATATAATATACATATATGATATACATTACATATTTACATATTTTTTAAATTAAAAAGGCATATATTGGATCAAAAAAATAATTTATTTTACCAATAGTTCAGCCAGCTGAAATATTGGTTAAATAAATTATTTTTTTGATCCAATATATGCCTTTTTAATTAAAGATTTATCTATGGATTGCTCTATTTTCAAAAATATTTACATATATAATTTTTTGAATTATATATTTTATACGAATATACTTTTCGCGAAGAAAAAGAATTTGTGTTAAGAGTTACTTTCAAAAAATTATTTAGGAAATGAAAATTTTCTGTTGATGTATATAGTAACTTACAACTCAAATGGTACAGGCTTTATCAAAAATACCTGTTAATATTCACAAAAATATAATTTTTAATAATTTACTCTTTTTTATTCACCGTTTCACACAGTTAAAAATGTGAGTTTGAAAACAATTCATTTTTAGGAGAAAGGCATCATCTCCTGATCGTGCGGCTAAAAGTTGCTGATGGCTTGCGCCATCTGTTGAAATAAATATCAACTATTTGTTGATTTTGAATTATTTCAGAATTGGCCAAATACCCATTCTTGATTAAGCAAGAAAAGCTAACCATGTACGCATTTTGGGCTGTTTTCCCTCATCAGCGTGGTGCAAACTATACCTTAACGACAAAAAAAGGCTGGTCTTTAAGGCATCCTGAAAATTCATGAAACTGGTATTTAAGGCCAGAAGGTGATGGGAAAACCAAACATTAGAACGAAGAGTAGTTCATTCTTAATTCGCGGATTTTTTTTCTGGAAAACAATGATAAATTTAAATGTATACAAAAAATAGTTACTTATAAATATTTTAAAAGTGCGTAATATTTATTGAAAAATAATTTGGAACTTTTCAATTGGAAAATACCAATAAAAGAACCTTAAATAAAGTAGAAAAGGTGTTATACGCTGTGTGAAACCTAATTAAATTTTTCTATTTATTTATAAAGAACAATATTGAATGTATACATTACAGGATAGGCAGGTATTTGAGAACAAAATGATGTCCATGAATGAATCAAATGAATAGACACAGGAAAAAAGCATTTATTACAAAGTTTTATATAGATAAACACATACATCTAAAGGACGACATCATTCAATGAACATCAGCGGCCATAACAGCTTCTGTACGCTGTCGACTGCAGGCAGTAATGAGATGGGAATGTTTGTATCCACTATAGCAGCTCTGTGTTGTGTGAATGTTTGTATCCACTATAGCAGCTCTGTGTTGTGTGAATGTTTGTATCCACTATAGCAGCTCTGTGTTGTCGGAATGTTTGTATCCACTATAGAAGCTCTGTGTTGTGGGAATGTTTGTATCCACTATAGCAGCTCTGTGTTGTGGGAATGTTTGTATCCACACACTATAGCAACTCTGTGTTGTGGGAATGTTTGTATCCACTAGAGCAGCTCTGTGTTGTGGAAATGTTTGTATACACTATAGCAGCTCTGTGTTGTGGGAATGTTTGTATACACTATAGCAGCTCTGTGTTGTGGGAATGTTTGTATCCACTATAGAAGCTCTGTGTTGTGGGAATGTTTGTATCCACTATAGCAACTCTGTGTTGTGGGAATGTTTGTATCCACTAGAGCAGCTCTGTGTTGTGGGAATGTTTGTATCCACTATAGAAGCTCTGTGTTGTGGGAATGTTTGTATCCACTATAGCAGCTCTGTGTTGTGGGAATGTTTGTATCCACACACTATAGCAACTCTGTGTTGTGGGAATGTTTGTATCCACTATAGAAGCTCTGTGTTGTGGGAATGTTTGTATCCACTATAGAAGCTCTGTGTTGTGGGAATGTTTGTATACACTATAGCAGCTCTGTGTTGTGGGAATGTTTGTATCCACTAGAGCAGCTCTGTGTTGTGGGAATGTTTGTATCCACTAGAGCAGCTCTGTGTTGTGGGAATGTTTGTATCCACTATAGCAGCTGTGTTGTGGGAATGTTTGTATCCACTAGAGCAGCTCTGTGTTGTGGGAATGTTTGTATCCACTAGAGCAGCTCTGTGTTGTGGGAATGTTTGTATCCACTAGAGCAGCTCTGTGTTGTGGGAATGTTTGTATCCACTAGAGCAGCTCTGTGTTGTGGGAATGTTTGTATCCACTAGAGCAGCTCTGTGTTGTGGGAATGTTTGTATCCACTATAGCAGCTCTGTGTTGTGGGAATGTTTGTATCCACTATAGCAGCTCTGTGTTGTGGGAATGTTTGTATCCACTAGAGCAGCTCTGTGTTGTGGGAATGTTTGTATCCACTATATCAGCTCTGTGTTGTGGGAATGTTTGTATCCACTATAGCAACTCTGTGTTGTGGGAATGTTTGTATCCACTATAGCAGCTCTGTGTTGTGGGAATGTTTGTATCCACTAGAGCAGCTCTGTGTTGTGGGAATGTTTGTATCCACTATATCAGCTCTGTGTTGTGGGAATGTTTGTATCCACTATAGCAGCTCTGTCTTGTGGGAATGACTATTGGATTCAACTACGCCCCACATGTAATAATCCAGTGGATTGACATCTGGTGAGCTGGGGGCCAAACGTTAGGTGTGACATGGTCGTGAAGATTCTCGGCCATCCATTCTTGGGTTGTCCTAGCTGTATGAGATGGTGCTGAGTCTTGTTGAAAAGCATGCGGCCTCCCACGTGCTACAGTAGCGATCTAAGGCTTGACAACTGTGGTTAACACTTAGGTGTAAGCAACGGCATTGACTCTGCTGGGACCTGGAGTAAGAAAACCTTCACTACTAACAACACCAAGAACCATCGATGAGCTGGTATGCATGACCGTAGTAATTACCTAATCAGGGCTTTTACACAGCCACCGGTCATTTTTGCGGTTTACCTTCTTGTCCTAAACAAAGTTCCACTCGTCTGATAAAAACCAGATCATTCCTGGCTCCTCGGAATGTTTGAGCTTGTTCAGAAGGCGCTTGGCTCTGTTCAATCGGTTTATCTTGGTTCTTTTGGACATGAACTGTCCTCTACGCATCACGTATGATTTGTTACGGAGGTCCTCATGTACCACACGTCATGAACCTGCAGCTCTCTGGCGAGTGCCCTCATCGACTTCCCAGGGTTCTCATCGATGGACATGGCTTATAAATTTGATACTATCAGAACGTCGACAATGTCGTTTCTATTAGGAAACTTCCGCCACATCACCCTTTGCACAGCTCCCAATTCTCTTCCGAACTTTGAAAACAAATGATCGGCGACTTTCAAAAATACAGAAGTTTCTGAATCGGTGTGTCCTGCAGCCAAGGAGACAATAACTGCATGTCTCTTCATTTCTTGTGTAAGTTCTGCCATGTCTACCTGCATCAGAAAACCTATGTTACTATAACACACAGGAAAGTGTGGCGCCTATATTGTGTGCTTCTAGTAGCTGCCCCGTACCCTGTATATAAGCTATTATCTCTATAAACAACGGATCTATATTGTAGATCTAAAAGTAACCACGATTTAACATAAGGGGACAGCTCTCGTCTGAAAATATCTCTGAAAATTTAAAAGAATATTGGAGCTCAGAGAACGGTTTATTGCTTCCTGTCCAGCTGTCTGACCGTCGTCTGATGTTTATTGATTGAGTCATTTCCTGGTGGAGGTTGACAAAGACGTGTCAGGTTTAGTCATCCTTAGATATAAATGTGTAATGGGGTTATGATATATGCAAATATGTAATGGGGTCTTTGTATATGTAAATATGAAACGAGATTGTAATATATGCAAATATGTAATGGGGTTATGGTATATGCAAAAAATATAACGGGGTTGTGATATATGCGAATATGCAATGAGGTTATGATGGGGGTATAAGTGGTTCTGTGTGGCCTTTTCAACACAAAGAAACTACATCCTGTTGTTACAGAACGTTTAAAAAGATTTTGTCCATGCGCACGAACACTGATCTTCCTAACCCAACTTATTCCCCAGAAATCTTATCTCTGATAGTGTTTTCATCTTCCCATCTTTAATTAAGAAACGAAATCATATACATTTTGTTTGGTGTTCTAAGAAAAATGAAAACACGGAAATTTGTATCGATATTGCCATAGAATTGGTCCTGCGACTTTACCAGCTAAGTTCCTCTTTAGAAAATTTCATCATTCCTTTGCGCATATTTAATGAAATCAAAGCCCACCTTGGACTAACGAAATATCCTTAAACGGGGGTCTCTCCAGATGGATGTTCTGAATTTACCAAAGATGGTGTTGTGTCCCAATTCTACTAGATTGCAGAGAAGGTCAATAGATGGCGCTTATTATTTTTTATTTTTTTTTTTGCGTCTATTTTGACTAAAAAGGTTTCAGAAAAATCTTAGATAGAAAAGTTTGATTCTCGGAATCAATCAATAAATAAATACGATTTTAAAGGAATATTTTTAAATTGTTCAATAAAAAAACAAGCCTAATTAAAATAGATACGCTGCAGCAAAACACAGAAAAAAGTGAAAGGGACTTTTGGACCGATAGGTACATTCTGAAAATTAAACAGTGGAATATCTTACCTCCTATGTCCAGCTTTCATAGAGGAATGGGAATTTGTTTCTAGACTCGGATATCCACAATTATGTCTCTTATCTAGAGAGTTGGTGGAGCAGTGGTTTAAACTCTTTATTTTCAACGGACACGACTCAGGATCGAATCCCGCATTGTTCACTTTTTCTAAAGAAAAAAAAAATGTTTTTTAATGATCATCGATTCTTTGCAATATTCTAAACTCCACCAGTAAATGCATGTAACCAAACGGGACTCTAGCACATTTGTAAGTTCAAAAATCGAAATGTTTTTTAAGCGTGTAGACATGTGGTGCACTTACAGTAAAAGCAGTCGCTAACTACCTACCATGATTATCAAGATCTATTCCCGCGTGAACAGGATAAGTTAAAAACAAAACCTTTAAGAAAAAGGAATCTCCCGGGGATTTGACCAATATTCTGGAATAATTAAAAAATCAAAGATTAGATATTTATTCCGACAGATGGCGCAAGTCGTCAACAAGTTGCACGTTCAAGAGATGCTTTCTTCATTCACTTTTTTTATGTAAAAAGGGTTGAAGATATAAATAAATTATATAACCAACCTACAAAAATGGATTTTTTTTCCATTATTTTACTTTTGTATCATATATTTTTTTCTTATCTAAGTTTATCTAAGTTCTTGGGAGGTAAAAATGACATTTTATGTTGCTAGATCGAAGGTATTGTGCTTTGATGCTGGTAGAGTCGGAATTTTCCATCTTTATTTCTTATATTGTTTTCATGTTCTCTGGTACCAATCATTCTACCCGTTTCTCTCTCTCCATCATAGGTACTATTACAATATAAGGCCGGTACAGAATAAATATATTTTCTGGTTTACCTATTTGGATTCGGTCTTGTACGGTTTGTCTCCGTTTCCACATAAACACTCATAGACAAAACTTAAGGACATTCCATATTTTAATGTCGCCAGTCATCTCTTTTTAAGGAGATAGAAGCAATTTTGTTCACACTTGGTTATCTCGTGTGTCTTCACTAAAGGTCACTGTGTTTCAAATATATTTCAGATTTATTCTCTAAATCCCGATATTAAAAAAAAACAAAAAAAAAACAGGCATATCCTGACCTTTCACATGTGCTTTTTAGATAGCTGAGCGCCATCTAGTGGAACAGAAATTAACTAAACATTGATTTAACATATTCCCTGATATTTGGGCCAACCCATTTTCTTGATAAATCAAGAAAAGCCAACCACGAATGCGTTTCGGGCTGTTGACCCTCTTCAGCGTTGTGTAGATATACATGCTAAAGGTTACAATTTCCTTAATTTCTGTCCATGAGTGAAATATGCCGCTGATGTTGTTTATACAACAGAAGGATTGCCGTACGGATCGATGACGTTAGGATATTAAGCCTCAAATAGCTGTAAATGGATCTTGTGTTTGTTTTCCAACTTGTAATCCTGCTCCCCCTGGTTCTCTCCATTTTGAGTATCGTGTTCTTGTCCTGAAGGGTGGAAGCCTCTGGGTTTAGATGGCAACACGTAGTTAAGCTATGATAATGTTTAAGTGTTTATAAATATAAAAATAGAAGGAAAATAGTGGAAGAAGGTAAAAAACCATTTCCGGATCGTGTAAATAAAAGTTGCTGATGGTTTACGCCATCTATCGGAATAACTCATTTGGATTTAAAAAAAAAAAGGAATCCAGGAATAAGGTTTTTTCAATGAATCTTTATTAACTAATACTTTCGGGCTATAAGCCTCTCTGCAAGAAGTACTTTTAAGCCAAGTCAGAGTACATCTTTAGTGTTTGCGGTAAAATTAATTTGTTCAATGTATTATAAAAAATAAAAGGATGCTCCCCGGACAGTAGAAGGTCTTTAGTTCTCATGACGTTTCGGTTGATACCATTCACCTTTATCTGTGGAAAATAAATAAAGCTATACTTATGGACAAAGGGAATTGGAAAGTCTTTGATGTCGCCGGTCCTCTTTTTTTTTTTTTTAAGTAGACAGAGGCAAATTTGTTCACACTTTGTTATCTCGTGTGTCTTCAATAAAGGTCACTGTGTATCAAATATATTTCAGAGTTATTGTCTGAATCCCGATATACATGCTTTTCTTTTGCTTATCCCTAGTACACGTGGTACAGGTCATGATAATCATGGTGGGTAGAAGTAGGCGACTGCTTTTACTGTAAGTGCACCACATGTCTACACATGTTCGACTTTGCACTTACAAATGTGCCAGAGCCCCGTTTTGTTACTTGCACTCGCTAGTTGGGTTGGACTTTTGCAAGAATCGAGGGCCATCGGAGCATTTTTTTTTTTTTTATGAAAAAAAAAAAAGTGCCTAATGCGGGAATCGAACCCGGGTCGTAGCGGTCGAAAACCAATGGTTTAGACCATCCTTCCACCGACCCCCAGATATACATGCTAAAAGGTTCAACTTCCTTTATCCATGAGCTTATATTAAACAGAAAGAAAATATATATTCAGCGAATATAAAATAATCATGCCTTCTAATTATTATTTTATTTATTTTTAACCCTGAGCGTAGATGGTATTTACCAGAACGTCGAGAAAATAAAGAATTTGATTTTACCAAGGCTTTTTTTTTTACTCTAGAATATCAGAGCTTCAGCCAGGCAACATCAATTTTCCAATACAATTTTTATTTATATAACTATCTATTGGGTATCTCCTCTCATCTAAAATTGTATTATTCAGTGAGTTATAATTCAGAGAGTTCCCCGTAGAAATATATCTAGCAACCCTGCACAGATAGCTAGCTCTCCATCCACAAAGATAACCACCATCACCCCATACACACATTTCTGGAAACCCAGAAGTCTGCGGGTGGTAAATTGGAATCGAAATAAATAGACTCTTTTACCTGGCGACATGTTTAAAATTAGCTTGGTCACCTTGGATACCGGAAGTAGTCTGGAAATCTCAACTCTTCCATGTTTTCTATTTGTGTATGACAACTTGCAGATGTCATTGCTAGGTGGGTGGTCAATGGATGCACGGGAGATGGATGGCTTAACGTTAATTCTTTCCTTTCTTCTTGTGAATCCCCCGTTATGTACGGGCTGTTTGTCATTTGTGTGGTTGGTATCAATTGTTGATTTTTGAAGCTTTTCCGCCAGAACATTTTTTTTTCATGCCCCAAGTTTAATGATATACCACTAATTGCTTCTGATTGTAACCCTTTCTAGGTTTACTAGTGTACAAATTATTCGTAATGTATCGATACAACATTTTTATTAGAGTTCCTATGATAGGTGTTAAATGTCTGAAGCTAATTGTGACATTTACAACTGGTAACAAATATTTTGGCAGCATCACTCCATCATAGATTAATGAAATCTTAGATCTCTATTTCTTATTGCCTTCAAGTATTTATATCCAAATACAGTAGAACTCCTCAAATTCGGAAATTCTGAAATTCGGAAACTCCCAAATTCGGAAAGTATTGTAATGTTTTTTTTACATACAAAAAATCAATTTTCACATGCTTTTATTTTGTTGATATTTCAACATTATTTTATTTTATTTTATTTCATTTACTTTTACTTTTGCTTTGCTTTTATTTTATTTAATTTAATTTTTATTAGTAATTTATTTTTAATTTAAGTGTTTTAATTAATTTACTTTTACCGATTATTTATAATCGCTAATTAGGGGTTTATCCCCTTTTTTAAAAGCTTAAATAAATCAACAGTTTCATTTGACCTTTGTGCTTAGTTTAGGATATTGTCCAATAAGAAGGCAGCATTATTACGTCATAAGCCATTCACGCATTTTTTATTGCAAAGTTGATTCACCTAAAGTTCAAATTATCAAACATTTTCAGACATTGTAAGTTTCAAATTCTTTTATTCAACTCTCAATTTTTTGCATTTACAAGTTTGTTCTTCAACAAAATGGCATCCAAAGAGGAGCGGCAAAAACGAGGCAAGTACCGAATTCTTAAGCTTGGTGAAAAGTTAGATGTTCTTAGTGACATTAAAAAAGGATTAAGCTATACAACGATAATGCAAAAGTATAAAATTTCTAAGACAACTGTTTATGATATAAAAAAGTCTGAGCTTAAACTTACAAAGTTTGTTGATTCTACCGAAAAAGATGTCAAAAAGTTTTCTCAAGTAAAAAATCCGTTATACGAAAATGTTGATAAAGCAGTTAACATCTGGTACGAAAGTCAGAGATTATCAGGGGTTCCTATTCGTGGTATTGAACTCCAAACAGCTGCCAGTCATTTTGCATCAAAATTGAATAATCCCACTTTTAAAGCTAGTGGTGGATGGTTGTCACGATACAGAGCCAGACATAATTTGAAAAATAAAAAAGTTGTCGGGGAAGCATTGAGTGCTGACGAAGATGCAGCTAATCGCTTTAAAGATGATTTTCACAAACTAATGACTGACGAAAAGTATGAATAGTTCCAAATTTATAATGCTGACGAAACAGGAGTTTACTGGAAGTCATTACCCGATAATTCTCAAGTCAAAAATGCAAACAGCGCTAGTGGTCATAAGCAATCCAAAGATCGACTCTCTGTTTTACTTTGTGCAAATGCAGACGCTTCACATAAAAATGTTTTGGCTGTTGTTGGAAAATCAAAACGTCCAAGAGCAATCAAAAACATCATTGATCGATTGCCTGTCCATTACTATTCTTCACACAAGGCTTGGTTTAATCAAAGCATTTTTAGTGAATGGTTTTTTAAACGGTTCATAAACGAAGTTCGCAATTTTCAAGAAAATAAGTTAAGAGTTGCTCCAGATCAAGTAAAAGCGTTACTACTAGTTGACAATTCTCCTGCTCATCCAACAGAGCTGATCAGTAATGACGGCAACATTAAATGCAAGTTTTTACCACCTAATACAACATCTGTATTGCAGCCTATGGACCAGGGAGTTATTGTTGCCTTTAAAAGGTTGTATAAACGAAGACAGTTAGAAAGTTGTTTAGTATTTTCAAGTGATGCAGATCAGCCAAATAACTCTTGTGGGTGAACAAACTTTTTCTAATTTAAAAATGTACGACATCAAGAAAGCGATATTCAATTTTGGAAATTCTTGGGATGAATTAAAATCTTCTACAATAAGAAATGGATGGAAGATTTTGCTTGAACACAAAAATAATTCAGATTTGGAAACAGCAGGTGATGCATTACAATTATCCGAGGATGAATCTGATGAAGATGAACAAGAAATTAGACGGCTGGAGCAATTATTTCAAAGAGCTAGAATTGAAGTAAATCAAGAAAGCATTAATGAATGGATCGATATAGACCTTGATGATCCAGGTCACAATGTTCTTAGCAATGATGATATAGTTGAAGCTGTTTTGAGTGAAAAAATGGAAATCAGCAGTTCTGATGATAGTTCCTCAACTTCTGAAGACAGTTTGGAGCCGGATGTTCCCAGATGCGAAGCGTTGAAAAGTTTGGATGTTGCATTAAAATATTTGGAAAAGCGCACTGAACCAGAAATGCTTGCAAGCTACAACACCATCAATAGTCTTCGAACTATGCTTATGAGAGAAGAAGAAGCTTTGTTAAACAAGCCAAAGAAACAGACAACAATCAGCAACTTCTTTGCCAAGCCATAACTTACTTGGCCAACAATTGCATTACATACATAATAAAATATTTTACTATTTTTCATCGGTTTCATGCTCAAAACTCGTAAAAGTCAAGAAACATTTGATTAAAAATCGTAATTAAAATTATGTAATGTACATATAATATTCAACCTAAAATTGTTCATATGCTTCAAAATCTTTGTCTCAGTCATCTAAATGCCTATTTATGCCACATAAATATTCACAAACCTAACTCTCTCAAATTCGGAAAATCCTCAAATTCGGAATACCTTGCGCCCCAAGCTTTCCGAATTTGAGGAGTTCTACTGTATTTCTTTTTAGTTCTTTTTTTTTTTTTAAGTTTTTCCGTGATTTGCCTGACTGAGTAAAACACTCAACGTTTTCCAAAGGTAAAAAGAGAGAAAAATCTCTTACTAGCAAATTGTCTTTCTTGATGTAGGAAGTTGGAACGATTTGGTAAGTGTTTCATATCCATGACTCTTTAGAGGTGAGAATAGCCCTTGTATCCCTTTATGGCTGCACATGTTCAATCACATGGCGCGCGGGGAAGATCATTTTTCTCTCTTAACTAATTTAAAAAGTATTTTCCTGGCTAGCGGAAAAGTTATGAAAGATTTGAGTTTGTCAGCTAATTTGATATAACAATAAGACACACGGATTTCATTGTTGCGATTATTGGTTTAGACGGGCAATTGGAAAAAGCCAGAGATTTAGAATGTCAACATCCGTCGTCTACCGAGAGTTCTTGGCCTTCTCTATACTGGCTTCTAGTCCGACAGTCTCGGAAGGAACCAATGGTGGGAACAGGATATTCTAGAAGGTTTTAAGAGCAACAAAAATTTCTCTGAAGAATTTTTAGAGAATAAATCTTCCAGAGAGAGCAGAAGAGAGGATGAAGGCTGGCTGGCTCTATCAGGGTCCATCCCGGGGTTATCTCGGGCCGATGACAGAGGCGGCGGTTATCTCCCAGCTCCGGAGTTTGGAAATCTTCCTCCTGGCTGCTCTCTCTCCAGTACTTATTGGATGTTCACTGGCTTGGGAGACATTTTACAGACTGACGTGGGAGAAACTTAAATCTCCCCTCTATGTGTATGACTGGCTATTTAGATGTTCTCCGGTACTTACTGGATGTTCACTGGCTTGGGAGACATTTTACACACTGACATTGGAGCAACTTAAATCTCCCCTCTATGTGTATGACTGCCTATTTAGATGTTCTCCAGTACTTACTGGATGTTCACTGGCTTGGGAGACATTCTACAGACTGACATTGGAGAAACTTAAATCTCCCCTCTGTGTGTATGACTGGCTATTTAGATGTTCTCCAGTATTTACTGGATGTTCACTGGCTTGGGAGACATTCTACAGACTGACGTGGGGGAAACTTAAATCTCCCCTCTGTGTGTATAACTGGCTATTTAGATGTTCTCCAGTACTTACTGGATGTTCACTGTCTTGGGAGACATTCTACAGACTGACGTGGGGGAAACTTAAATCCCCCCTCTGTGTGTATAACTGGCTATTTGGATGTTCTCCGGTACTTACTGGATGTTCACTGGCTTGGGAGACATTCTACAGACTGGCGTGGGGGAAACTTAAATCTCCCCTCTGTGTGTATAAGTGGCTATTTGGATGTTCTCCGGTACTTACTGGATGTTCACTGGCTTGGGAGACATTCTACAGACTGACGTGGGGGAAACTTAAATCTCCCCTCTGTGTGTATGACTGGCTATTTGGATGTTCACTGGCTTGGGAGACATTCTACAGACTGACGTGGGAGAAACTTAAATCTCCCCTCTGTGTGTGTGACTGGCTATTTGGATGTTCTCCGGTACTTACTGGATGTTCACTGGCTTGGGAGACATTCTACAGACTGACGTGGGACAAACTTAAATCTCCCCTCTGTGTGTATGACTGGCTATTTGGATGTTCTCCGGTACTTACTGGATGTTCACTGGCTTGGGAGACATTCTACAGACTGACGTGGGACAAACTTAAATCTCCCCTCTGTGTGTATGACTGGCTATTTAGATGTTCTCCAGTACTTACTGGATGTTCACTGGCTTGGGAGACATTTTACAGACTGACGTGGGACAAACTTAAATCTCCCCTCTGTGTGTATGACTGGCTATTTGGATGTTCTCCGGTACTTACTGGATGTTCACTGGCTTGGGAGACATTCTACAGACTGACGTGGGAGAAACTTAAATCTCCCCTCTGTGTGTATGACTGGCTATTTGGATGTTCTCCGGTACTTACTGGATGTTCACTGGCTTGGGAGACATTCTACAGACTGACGTGGGAGAAACTTAAATCTCCCCTCTGTGTGTGTGACTGGCTATTTGGATGTTCTCCGGTACTTACTGGATGTTCACTGGCTTGGGAGACATTCTACAGACTGACGTGGGACAAACTTAAATCTCCCCTCTGTGTGTATGACTGGCTATTTGGATGTTCTCCGGTACTTACTGGATGTTCACTGGCTTGGGAGACATTCTACAGACTGACGTGGGACAAACTTAAATCTCCCCTCTGTGTGTATGACTGGCTATTTAGATGTTCTCCAGTACTTACTGGATGTTCACTGGCTTGGGAGACATTCTACAGACTGACGTGGGACAAACTTAAATCTCCCCTCTGTGTGTATGACTGGCTATTTGGATGTTCTCCGGTACTTACTGGATGTTCACTGGCTTGGGAGACATTCTACAGACTGACGTGGGAGAAACTTAAATCTCCCCTCTGTGTGTATGACTGGCTATTTGGATGTTCTCCGGTACTTACTGGATGTTCACTGGCTTGGGAGACATTCTACAGACTGACGTGGGACAAACTTAAATCTCCCCTCTGTGTGTATGACTGGCTATTTAGATGTTCTCCGGTACTTACTGGATGTTCACTGGCTTGGGAGACATTCTACAGACTGACGTGGGACAAACTTAAATCTCCCCTCTGTGTGTATGACTGGCTATTTGGATGTTCTCCGGTACTTACTGGATGTTCACTGGCTTGGGAGACATTCTACAGACTGACGTGGGACAAACTTAAATCTCCCCTCTGTGTGTATGACTGGCTATTTAGATGTTCTCCGGTACTTACTGGATGTTCACTGGCTTGGGAGACATTCTACAGACTGACGTGGGAGAAACTTAAATCTCCCCTCTGTGTGTATGACTGGCTATTTAGATGTTCCCTCTCCAGTATTTACTGGATGTTCACTGGCTTGGGAGACATTCTACAGACTGACGTGGGACAAACTTAAATCTCCCCTCTGTGTGTATGACTGGCTATTTGGATGTTCTCCGGTACTTACTGGATGTTCACTGGCTTGGGAGACATTCTACAGACTGACGTGGGACAAACTTAAATCTCCCCTCTGTGTGTATGACTGGCTATTTGGATGTTCCCTCTCCAGTATTTACTGGATGTTCACTGGCTTGATCCCTGGGAGACATTTTTACAGAATCAGGCTTCTTATGCTGGGTAGGATTTCTCTCTGGAGATATGACCAAACGAAAGGTCACAATAAAGAAAGAGATGCGGGGGAAGAGCCAGATGGAAGCGTGCCAAGAGCTGCCTTGCCTCTTAGGAATTCCTGGTGATGAAAAGAGCGGAATTCAGCCTGGGTTCAATCACATCGTAAAACCTTCAGTCGGAAATAACACCCTTCGGTCGAATCACTGAACCATCCTGTGCGTAGGAATACACAGCTCGTCTCTCCGGATTGTACCATCCCATCCCAGTCAGTAGGGTGGAAGTCACAGGTTTCTTTCTAATTGTGTAACAGAACTATGTATACAATATATGCTGATTTTCTTCCAAGTGGCTACATGTTAACGTACCATAGAGAGCACAAGGTAAAATTGATCCATTTGTTAAATAATTCTTACCTATTGAAGAGAGATAGGTATTATAACCTTATCTTTCTCAATAGGAATATCATTTAACTGGAAATGGATCAATCTTACCTTGTTACATATATTCTATATTTACATATGTGAAAAATAAGAAAATAAAGCGAACATAGCGTTCGAGATTGACTTTTCTTGATTTATCAAGAAATGGGTTGAGATCAAATATTATGGAACAAGCCTTAATCAACGTTTAGTTGATTTTTGTTCCACTAGATAAACCTCTGCTATCTAAAAATGTTCATGTGAGCGGTGAGGATATGCCTCTTTTGTCTATAGTTACATATTTACCTTAAACTTAGATTATCATAGTGAGTATATAAATGGATATAAAACACGATTCAATCCCTCTTTCTTTTAAATACAATATTTTAAGTGCGTCATTAAAAAGAAATATTCATATAGCCAGACAATATGTACTTGATTCTCCTTTCTATCGAGGTCCAATGTCAGAAAGAATGGACACGGCTGGTACAGAGCAAAACTAGCCTGTCTTCTAAAGAAGCTAGCAGTCCATGATTTCCAGTCTTAAGTCTAGTTATCTCTAGACATTGACCTTCCAGAGTGATTGCAAGTTTTTCCCGCAATGTGCCGAATTGAACTCCCAACCTGCATCAATCACATCATTACCTCAGCATGGATGACCTCTTCTCTTCTCCAGTAGATTCCATCGAAAAGATCCACAGGCCTGAATATCTTTATACAAGGAAGTGAAAAAAAAAATGTATTAATTTCTATTTTTGTACAACGTTTGTTTTGTTCGTATTTAAAATACACACCTATATACGTAATATATTTTCTCTTTTATTTGTTTGGAACACAATGATGACGTATATATGGGTTTGAATAAGTTTCATTAAATAACTAGCGCAACCGTTCTATATGCGACAGATAAATTTGAGAAAATTTACACCGTGTACTTGAATCATCACACACGTGTGAAATCTAAATAATAATAAAAACTAAACTTTCTGAATGTGTATTTCAGTTTCCGCGCCCTTTCTTTCGATATTCCTACGGCCTCAGTTATCTCACACACCTTTACTCGCCTAACACGATATTGTGAAGATTTTTGATAGTTTACAGTGTAGTTGTCGCTATTGACCGTCCTACACGTGGATCATCTTCGAGCGACATGCGACCACGTTTAAATTCAGCTTCCCACTTTTCAACGCTTAAAATTGAAGGAGCAAAGTTCCCTTTAATTTTTGTCAACTTCGGATGAATTTCTTTAGGAACTATTAGGAACTAATTCATCCAAAACGAAGAATTTAATAACTGCACGACATTCAAGTTTATTCATTTTAACCAAATCCGCGTAAGACGTGTTCTGAAAAGACTCATCTACACAAACTAATTGAACGAACAAGTTGAAACTTATCCTACGAACTAATTACATACGTGCGCAGGGAGGAAACGTAATCTTTTGCCGATTGGAATGCCATCTATGGGTCAGGCCGAAAACTTTTCACCTTTCCCTTTGTTACCTTTGTGGTATAGCTTCACTGAAATAATAAACTTGTTTGGTATCTGCGTTCAGCTTTATCCTCTTTTAATTATCGCGTTTATACACAACTAGCCGAGTGACCCGGGCAACGCCCCGGGTTTACTCGAAGGGCCCGCAGGTGAGAAACTATAGGCATTGGTTCCTATGCCTAAAAAATTATTTAAAATGAAAAAAGAAGAAAAATACTAACAAATCAGAAAATAAAAGTGCAAACAACACATCTACACTACTTCAAGAACATGAGAGCACATGCACTGTATAACCATACGTGTACCATTCGTAAAGACCCTGCTTAGGATTAAAATATCTCCGAAGCATAACAATACAACCAACTCATGTTTGCTAAGCAATTTCAGGAAAGAAACTATAGGCATTAGTTGAAGAGTTTAAATAAATATATTTTGAGTGAAAAAATGACACAAATCAGCAAATAAAATTGCAAAAAATGCTACTATATCGCAGATAAGACAACATATAAAAGGAATGAAAATATTTAAAGGACCTCATTAAAACTACATTTCTAGTTTTATATATACAATATAACCTCGATAATTCGACCATGTTTTGTTGTCTTGACCTACAGCCTATCATATAACAAAGTGTAATTCAACACTATCGATAATTCGACCATTTTAAATTTCAACAATTGTTTGTTGCTCAAATATAACTTCACTGCTAAAAAGGTATTACAGAAAAAATGGCTGACATTGTAAATGTACAAAATGTATGTATAGAGCAGGGTAATAATAAATAAAGACCAAAATCAAATTAATTGATAATAAATAGATTATTGCCAAAAAAAAATACAAAAAATATTTTTTTCTCCTTTCTTATATTCACTCAATCATATTAGAGTGTCAAGCTTGTAAAGCTTGAAATTAACAACCATCACGATTGGGTGAAGTAGAATGCGTCTGCCTTTGTCATCAAGACTGGGAGCACTACTCAGTGGCAGGCCACTGACTTAGCTCCAAAAGAATGTATCCCTGGATTAGGAGCCCTTACAAGGTACTATCAGCCGGGCCAGCTGAGCCCAGGTTTTTTTAGTGAGCTTGTTACTGCTCCCCCTCCTCCTTTTTCATCCTGGCTTGGGACCGGCAAAGGCGGAGTTTTTTTCTTTCAGGTGAGAAACTTTAGGCATTGGTGAAAAGTGTAAATATATATTCTGGAAATGAAAAAAAAGGATAAAATAAATCAGAATATAAATTTACAAACTATATTTCAGAGGAGACGATTTATAATAGGAATTCATTTAAATGACCTCATTAAAAACTACATTTTATATATACTTGGGTTCAACTTTACATGTATGCTATCCAAAGTTCGCACACTTGAAAAAGTCACATAAAGTCGTCTGTGCGTAAACACAGGCTCTTGTAGCAAAGGTTTGGCCTTGAGCCCTCTTTATAGTCATATATTTCAGACATTATACAGTGTGTTCAACTTTGGGTACTGTCAGTATATGTGCTTCAAGGACATGAGAGCACATGCGCTAGAACACCATACCTGTTCCATCGCAAAGATCCTATAGGCATTGGTGAAAGTGTAAATAAATATTTTGGAAATGAAAAAAAATTGCAGATATGACAACATATTAAAGGAATAATAAATTCATTTAAAAGACCTCATTAAAAACAACAATTCTATATTTTTATATATACAATATAATCTAATTAATTCAACACACGATAATTCGACCATTTTTGGATGTCTCGACCTACGGCCTATCATATGACAAACTAATTCGACACTTTCGATAATTCAACTATTTTGGAAAATCAAATTTCAACAGTTGATATTTGTCTAAAACCCCTATTATTAACAACATATTAGACTGCAGAGTGCAAAAATGTAGAAAAGTGTATGTATATAATTGTATGCATATATTTGTATGTAAATAATTGTATGCAAATAATTGTATGTTAATATCAATGAGTAAAATATTTTTTTTTTGCTTATCCCTAGTACACGTGGTACAGGCCTTGATAATCATGGTGGGTAGAGTAAGCGACTGCTTTAACTGTAAGTACACCACATGTCTAAACATGTGAAAAGCAGTTCGACTTTGCATTTACAAATGTGCCAGAGCCCCGTTTGATTACTTGCGCTTGCTGGTGGGGTTGGACTTTTGCAAGAATCGGAAGCCATTGGAGCATTTTTTTTATTTTTCAGAAAAAAGTGCCCAATGCGGGAATCGAACCCGGGTCGTAGCGGTCGAAAACCAACGGCTTAAACCATCCTTCCACCAACCCCCAGTAAAATAAGTAAGTAAAAAGAAGACCAAAAATAAGTGATAATAATTTATTGAATAACAAATAAAATAAAAAATCTTTCAGGTGAAAAATTATAGGCATTGGTAAAAAAGTAAACAAGAGAAATAGCAATTGTGGTTTTGTGTCTGCGGCGAGTCATATTAGCACACCTAGCTGTTAGGGGAGTGAGTCTTCCACGGCCTTTTCGAGGCATGACAGAAGACGCTGAAAAAAAAAAGGTAAAATAAGAACCAAGCAGAGGAAACCTATAAAACTGAAATCCAGGACAGGCATAAAAAGAAAATTCCAAGCATGTGAGGAAACAATTGATGAAAAAAAAAAGGATTCCAAAAAAATACTGCAAAAAAGAAACCAGACACAAAAAGCAACAATTGAGTACACAAATACAGCATCAGCCTATTTATGAGAAGAAAAAAAAAACGACAGACACAAAAATGGAGCTAAATTTAAATGAAAAACTATAACAGATCAAGTAATCAAATCAGGCATTATGAAAGATACTGTAAAAAAGAAAATCAGACACAAAAATCAGACAAAAGAATAAATGAGATTTTATTCTTTAGTTCATTTATTAAATAAGACACAAAAATGGAGCTAAATTCAAATGAAAAACTATAACAAATTAATAAAAAAAAAAGACCTAATCCAAATGTCACCATCATCAGACAAAAGAAAAAATGAGATTTTATTCTTTAGTTCATTTATTCTTTTGTCTGATGCTGTTGCTGAAACGTCACACACTATTAAATTATTTGGATTAGGTCTTATTAATGAGAAAAAAAAAGATGCCAAAGAGAGATGAAAAGATGCCAAAAAAGATAACCAGATACAAAAATTGTGCTAAATTCAAATGAAAAACTATAACAAACATTTATAAAAGATAATTATTATAGAATAAAAGTAATAATTCAATCTACAATTCGAAAAATAATATAACCTCAGCCTATTTATGAGAAAAAAAACGTTGCCAAAGACATTAGGAAAGATACTGCAAATAGAAAACATACACAAAAATTGAGCTCTATTTAAATGAAAAACTATAACAAAGTACTTACAAATTATAATCATAATCAAATGAATCAGAAATATATATTATAAATAGCGAACCCGACCATGCGTTGCTGTGGCTAAATTGTAATATGTTAAATTAACATTATACTAAACTATTCAGTACAGTAAAGTTAATATTCACCTATAAAGATAAAAATCTTTTAGCCGATCTAAAGCCCTACGGGATTGAGAATGGAACGTTACGTTAAAATTTGAAAGAGATTTTATATATATATCGATAATATAGCCCTTCATTGTAATCATTGATTATAATCACTGCATTAATAAATGTCAGTGAACTCGTTTATATGTATTGTTTTTTGTTTTCGAGATATTCTAATAGAACGTTCTAACATTTTCTGTTAAATATTAATATATGCACAAACACAGAATATAATAACCATGTCTTAATTTCGCTATAATTATTGTTATAAATATTATTCTAAAATAATTCGCCAGAAATCGTCCTGATAGTATACTAAACAACTTCCCAAAGTTTCATGGCAAACATCTAAAATAAAATAATACTTTTAATACTTTGCTACAATATTAAAAAGAGGGTGGCTTAGGTGTTTAAAATGTAAAATGTGCTCTAAATAGTATTACATAGAGCCTTCATAACAAACATATTTAAAATAAACCAATCAAAATATAATAATGCTGTAAAAACAGACCTTTCTACAATAATATAAAAGAAACGAATATAAAAAAAGACACCCACGCTGAGCCTCGAACCTAGGTTTGTTACAAATATTATTAAAAAATTGTGTATGTTAATTTTTATTTTAAAAAGCCTACATTTTAAATAAAATAATATTTTTAATAATTTGCTACAATAATATAAAAGAAATGAAAAAAAAAAAGCACCCACGCTGAGCCTCGAACCTAGGTTGCGGGGGTACGAAGCTGCGTACCTAACGTATAGGCTAAGCTTGACGTTACAAATAAGATCATGCGAGGCTATTTAAGGCCATACGTCTGTCGCGAGGGGGCGCTGATTGCGAGTGAATCTACGTTTTATCGTAAATAAAAATGCAACGAAAGGTTATTTCTAAAGAGTAATTAGCCAGTAACCATCCCGGTAGTATACTAAACATCTTCCCAAAGTTTCATCACGATTGGTTGTAGTAATAAGACAAAATAACGCATTTCAAAACAAAAAATTTGATGATGATAAATGCAAAAAATCTACGATTGTAAAATAGATTAAATTAAAAAATAAAAATAACTGTTAACATTAGTAAAATAAAAACAGGCCTATCATATGAAGAAAAAAATAACGAAAATTTTGGTATATAGATCGTTATGTGTAGTTCAGAATCTTCGGAGGAGATAGCTCAGGACTTTACAATAGAAAACTCTGTTACGGTATTATCTATATAGATTACTTGTATTTAAATGAACTTTAGAAAAATTATATTTTCTATACAATCTAAAAATTGAAAGATAAAATAGATTTTTTAAAATGATCAACTATTGTTTTTATAAAGCTTTCTTAAAGTAAAAAAATTATATACACAACAAATAACACACATCAAATATTTATGTTTAAAAATTAACCAATTATTTTTATATTAATAAGATATAAATTAATATTTAATTGAACTTTATATATTGAGCTAATTTCCTTTTATATGGATACATAGCGCGCCAATGCCTTATATGTTTAGAATTTAATGATATATTTTTTAAATACGCTTGGATGCTTTCATTCCAGTAGGACGCAGTTGTAGCAGCAATAGGATTCCACTGTTGGTCTCGAGAGCCTTGCCAAAGAGCTTGGTCCACCGTTCCAAATGAGTTACCGTGCTGTCAGGCAGTTGACAGAAATAACCGTCGCTCACTGTGACAGCTGGTTATGACCATCCTCTCAGCACAGAAAGGGCTGTTTGTTGAACATGCTTGTCATGTTTGTCACTTCTTGGGAACATTGTGCTTCTCTCACCCTTACTTTGAAAACATTCTAATCTTCTCTGTATCCTTCCTATTGTAGTAGTTGTACCGCCGAACTGGTATCACAGGGGCCATGCTGATCTTCTCCGTATCCTTCCTATTGTAGTAGTTGTACCGCCGAACTGGTATCACAGGGGCCATGCTGATCTTCTCTGTATCCTTCCTATTGTAGTAGTTGTACCGCCGAACTGGTATCACAGGGGCCATGCTGATCTTCTCTGTATCCTTCCTATTGTAGTAGTTGTACCGCCGAACTGTAATCACAGGGGCCATTCTAATCTTCTCTGTATCCTTCTTATTATAGTAGTTGTACCGCCGAACTGGTATCACAGGGGCCATGCTAATTTTCTCTGTATCCTTCCTATTGTAGTAGTTGTACCGCTGAACTGGTATCACAGGGGCCATGCTAATTTTCTCCGTATCCTTCCTATTGTAGTAGTTGTACCGCTGAACTGGTATCACATGGGCCATTCTAATATTCTCTGTATCCTTCCTATTGTAGTAGTTGTACCGCCGAACTGGTATCACAGGGGCCATGCTAATCGTCTCTGAATCCTTCCTATTGTAGTAGCTGTACCGCCGAACTGGTATCACAGGGGCCATGCTAATCTTCTCTGTATCCTTCCTATTGTAGTAGTTGTACCGGTATCACAGGGACCATGTTAATCTTCTCTGTATCCTTCCTATTGTAGTTGTTGTACCGGTATCACAGGGGCCATGCTAATCTTCTCTGTATCCTTCCTATTGTAGTAGTTGTACCGGTATCACAGGGGCCATGCTAATCTTCTTTGTATCCTTCCTATTGTAGTATTTGTACCGCCGAACTGGTATCACAGGGGTCATGCTAATCTTCTCTGTATCCTTCCTATTGTAGTAGTTGTACCGGTATCACAGGGGCCATGCTAATCTTCTCTGTATCCTTCCTATTGTAGTAGTTGTATCGGTATCACAGGGGCCATGCTAATCTTCTCTGTATCCTTCCTATTGTAGTAGTTGTACCGCCGAACTGATATCACAGGGGCCATGCTAATCTTCTCTGTGTATCGTTCCTATTGTAGTAGTTGTACCACCGAACTGGTATCACAGGGGCCATGCTAATCTTCTCTGTATCCTTCCTATTGTAGTAGTTGTACCGGTATCACAGGGGCCATGCTAATCTTCTCTGTATCCTTCCTATTGTAGTAGTTGTACCGCCGAACTGGTATCACATGGGGCCATGATAATCTTCTCTGTAATTTCCTATTGTAGTAGTTGTACCGCCGAACTGGTATCACAGGAGCCATGCTAATCTTCTCTGTATCCTTCCTATTGTAGTAGTTGTACCACCGAACTGGTATCACAGGGGTCATGCTAATCTTCTCTGTATCCTTCTTATTGTAGTAGTTGTACCGGTATCACAGGGGCCATGCTAATCTTCTCTGTATCCTTCCTATTGTAGTAGTTGTACCACCGAACTGGTATCACAGGGGTCATGCTAATCTTCTCTGTATCCTTCTTATTGTAGTAGTTGTACCGGTATCACAGGAGCCATGCTAATCTTCTCTGTATCCTTCCTATTGTAGTAGTTGTACCACCGAACTGGTATCACAGGGGTCATGCTAATCTTCTCTGTATCCTTCTTATTGTAGTAGTTGTACCGGTATCACAGGAGCCATGCTAATCTTCTCTGTATCCTTCCTATTGTAGTAGTTGTACCGGTATCACAGGGGCCATGCTAATCTTCTCTGTATCCTTCCTATTGTAGTAGTTGTACCGGTATCACAGGGGCCATGCTAATCTTCTCTGTATCCTTCCTATTGTAGTAGTTGTACCGCCGAACTGGTATCACAGGGGCCATGCTAATCTTCTCTGTAATTTCCTATTGTAGTAGTTGTACCGCCGAACTGGTATCACAGGGGCCATGCTAATCTTCTCTGTATCCTTCCTATTGTAGTAGTTGTGCCACCGAACTGGTATCACATGGGTCATGCTAATCTTCTCTGTATCCTTCTTATTGTAGTAGTTGTACCGGTATCACAGGGGCCATGCTAATCTTCTCTGTATCCTTCCTATTGTAGTAGTTGTACCGGTATCACAGGGGCCATGCTTATCTTCTCTGTATCCTTCCTATCGTAGTAGTTGTGCACCTATTATTCCCTGCATATCGTCCCGTAACACAACTATGCAAATGAATAAACATAAGAAGAATAGGGAAAACTCTAAGAATTATCACATTTTGTTCCCGCTACAATTCATTCCTTCTCTCCGACCTTTATCTCCGCCGGGGGACAAACAAGGGCTTCTTTTACACCGAGGGGACGTCCACTTCAGAGATCCACTCGTCTCCCCTCAGACACGCGTCTGTCCTCTGATAAGTTAGCCAAATAACATTTTGGTTTTGTTTTTTTATCCAAGGAATCATTCGAGTTAAACAAAATTAAGATTCCTCTTTCCAAAATAGTTGACAGAATACGTAATTCAATATTCTATTTTCGGGAATGTACTAATAAAGACGTTGAAAAAAAAAAAAAACAATCGCTGCACACCAAAAAAAGTTTCTTTTTTATTAATCTGAAAAAGAATACAAACTTTGGGGCATTGATTGCCCTTCATCAGGTCTTGATTCTTTTGCCTGAAGGCTTGACTTCATTTCAACTTAATCAGACACATTCTATGGACAAGGGTTTTTTTTTTTTAGTCAGAACATTTTTATACAAACTGATACGCTCGATCTATCTCTCTCTCTCTGTAAATAAAGTCATTTTTAAATTTTACTCAAAAATATGGCACATGGTTAGCTTGAATAATTCAACAGCGATCAATTTTTTTTTTCAGGTCCACAAAGCGTCAGATTTTGATGATACAAGAGGGACATAATTCGGAGTGTAGAAGATACTATATACACAAACCTGTTCCTAATATATATAATAAAGTTACGAAGTGTTTAAATAACAATTTTCCTAGACAAGCATTACGCAAATTTATTTATATCTCTGGACTTGTTATTATCAAAAATGATCTGCCAAAATCTTTACCACTATTTTACCAGGATAGGAAAATGATCACACATACCCTCCTTCCTCAAAAATAATTAATCATATACAAATATACTGTCACATAAAAACAATTATGAAAACTAATTATGTCAGGAAGGTAATTTAGCTCACAACGATGGGGGAATTGCAGACACTCTCTATTATATTTACTCGCTTTCTCCAAAAAAAAAAAAAGATTAGACATTGAGATTACTTATATATTATTGAATATATCCATTGAAGCGCAAGATTATTACTCTCGAAAAAAAAAACACTCGTGATTTAATAAAGAAATGTTTTTGCCGAGAACGTGAATTTATATGGCATGGGGTAATTTGCTTTTAGATATCAATACAATCACAAACAATAAAGAAGAAAGCTATAAAGAGCAGAGAATCAGAGTTATAGTATCTAAAAATATAGGTAACCCTGAAGTATGCATCCGTACGAATGTGTAAGATGTAGAATAACAGATTACTAAAAGCAATAATATATCGATGCGTATAAAATAATATTCTGTTCTACACTAGGTTTTTGTAAGCTCTGTCATTCGGCTCCAAATCTCCATTTTTATTTTTAGATTCATCGCTGCGCCGTTGCGTAAAAAAAATTGTTCTTGAGGGTTGTGGCCTGAGGCTTCTACAAGTAACTGTAAGTGGCTTATTGAAAGCAATACCTTTCCGTTAATAGCGGACATCTGCATACTAGAACTGGGTGTGACTTGTAAGCAAACTTCTTGACACCCTCCTCCGCCCCACTTCAACTGGCTTGTCCTCTACTGTTCTATACCAATGGCGTAAGAAAATCAACAGCCCAATATTGGTAATACATCAACTAGATCTTACATCACAGCAGCCCTACAGTTATCTACACAATTGCTCAGAACAGAGAAAGGAGCATCATTCGTGCTATTCAGATCCCCATAGATTTGTAGAATCCCATACAAGGGTAAAATAAATTATGATATTGAAGAAGAACAGCTTTCTACTGCCATTATCAGGGAAGTGTTACATAAGCTTTGAAATATGTAAACAAGTTGTCATGTTCAGGACAAGTTCAGCACCTTATACGGTACAAGTGCGCGCGGTTTATGGTGACTTCTCGGAGGAGGTATTTTCTACCAAAGTGGATACCGTGTATTTAATAAACCACTTTCTCCGAGGAGTCCAGCGTTGTCAATCTGGGTTCTCGCCTTCTCCTATCGTCCATCTTTCACCACTCCGCCGGACTTTGCGTCATCGCTATTCCTGAAACTGATAGAGCCGGACGGACCCCTTTCTTCTCCTTATCTCCCGGTAGGCCAAAACACCCCGTGGTCCGACACAACATACTTTGTCCTCTCCCTGTAGAAGATTACCAAGACAACACCCTGGGTGTTTACATCGTTCTGTTTGGTTCTTATTCTCTGTGAGAGCTTGCGTAAAAAGAAAAGTGTATTAAGGTTGTACTTTAAGTTTAAAAGAACAACAAATTGAAGTTTACACTATTTTGATAAAAAAATATATATACTAAAATAAATGGCACGCGTACCACCACACAAGATTTACTATATATATGATTTAAAAGACACCTTATGCTTTAAGTCATTTATACAATTTTTTTCAATCTAGTATATCCCGTATAAATGTTAAAATTTTCAAATAAATTATTCATATCAGAGCATGAATTCTCTATCATTATTGAGCTTGTCTCTGTGTCAAGAAATTTAACAAGTCAATTCCAGGATAGCTGGCGACTTCTGTACGTGGCTCCAGGAGTATGTCCGGGTTACGTACAGTTTATTTTTATATAGTGTGTGTAATACACTCATGGACAAAACTTAAGGAAGTTGTACCTTTCAGCATGTATATCGGTATCCAGACAATACCTCTGAAAGATACACTCATGGACAAAACTTAAGGAAGTTGTACCTTTCAGCATGTATATCGGTATCCAGACAATACCTCTGAAAGATACACTCATGGACAAAACTTAAGGAAGTTGTACCTTTCAGCATGTATATCGGTATCCAGACAATAACTCTGAAAGATACACTCATGGACAAAACTTAAGGAAGTTGTACCTTTCAGCATGTATATCGGTATCCAGACAATACCTCTGAAAGATACACTCATGGACAAAACTTAAGGAAGTTGTACCTTTCAGCATGTATATCGGGATTCAGACAATACCTCTGAAAGATACACTCATGGACAAAACTTAAGGAAGTTGTACCTTTCAGCATGTATATCGGTATCCAGACAATAACTCTGAAAGATACACTCATGGACAAAACTTAAGGAAGTTGTACCTTTCAGCATGTATATCGGTATCCAGACAATACCTCTGAAAGATACACTCATGGACAAAACTTAAGGAAGTTGTACCTTTCAGCATGTATATCGGGATTCAGACAATACCTCTGAAAGATACACTCATGGACAAAACTTCAGGAAGTTGTACCTTTCAGCAGGTATATCGGGATTCAGACAATAACTCTGAAAGATACATTCATGGACACAACTTAAGGAAGTTGTACCTTTCAGCAGGTATATCGGGATTTAGACAATAACTCTGAAAGATACACTCATGGACAAAACTTAAGGAAGTTGTACCTTTCAGCAGGTATATCGGGATTCAGACAATAACTCTGAAAGATACACTCATGGACACAACTTAAGGAAGTTGTACCTTTCAGCAGGTATATCGGGATTTAGACAATAACTCTGAAAGATACACTCATGGACAAAACTTAAGGAAGTTGTACCTTTCAGCAGGTATATCGGGATTCAGACAATAACTCTGAAAGATACACTCATGGACACAACTTAAGGAAGTTGTACCTTTCAGCAGGTATATCGGGATTCAGACAATAACTCTGAAAGATACACTCATGGACAAAACTTAAGGAAGTTGTACCTTTCAGCAGGTATATCGGGATTTAGACAATAACTCTGAAAGATACACTCATGGACACAACTTAAGGAAGTTGTACCTTTCAGCAGGTATATCGGGATTCAGACAATAACACTGAAAGATACACTCATGGACAAAACTTAAGGAAGTTGTACCTTTCAGCATGTATATCGGGATTCTGACAATAACTCTGAAAGATACACTCATGGACAAAACTTAAGGAAGTTGTACCTTTCAGCAGGTATATCGGGATTCTGACAATAACTCTGAAAGATACACTCATGGACAAAACTTAAGGAAGTTGTACCTTTCAGCATGTATATCGGGATTCAGACAATACCTCTGAAAGATATTAGAGCGACCTTTATTGAAGACACACGAGATAACCAAGTGTTTACAAAATTGCCTATTTCCTTCAAAAAGCAGATAACCAGCGACATCGAAGACTTTGCGCTTCCTTAAGTTTTGTTCATGAGTGTGGATATGAGTTTGGATATAATATACGAACAAAGAAATTTTCAATTGTAAAGTTGAAGCTAACTCCCCTCCGAATATACTAAGTTATACGTGGTGGAGATCTACATACCAAATATTTACCTTTATTGGACTCACCCATTTTTATTTGAACAACCTTACTAATGCGAATGATACCAATATATAATAGTAATCCAGATTAAGATAAAACCTTAAGAAGATTTATTAGGACTGGCTACTGTATTTCTAAATCCACTTGTAGAACGTGCATTCGGCTTTAAGTGTTCAAATATCCTTCAGCTCTTATATGTAAGCAATTTTCTATTTCTTTATTTTCTATTTTTCTTATTATTTTTAAATCCTTATTTTGTTTTCAAAAGTTTAGTATAGGTTTTAAAATTATAAAATATTTTCTCACAATGAGTTTCTTTTTATTTCAAAACGCTAGCTTTCAAGTGATAATCACTCTTCAACGGGCTTAATAAAAAATATCGACTATATCCTACAAGAAATATTTATAAATACATACGTGCGCAGCTTTTTTCACAATTTTATCATGAATAGAGTATAGGTTTTGTTTCCAAGATTGGAAACTCTGTTCCTTACTACTTTATCCTTTCTCCCTCAATTCTGAACAACCGCTCAATGAGATCCTTATATTTGTAAGTAAAGCTTTCAAATGCTGCATAAACAGATGTTACTCGACATATGACCCTGCTTGGGTATTCGAAACAAGTAGAATATGCAAATTAGCGGAATAATTTACATATACAGAGCTTTAAACTTTGAGAGTGATTCCTCCAGACCTAACTCTATATATGGTGTCAGATTTTCATCGGGATAAGGTCAAATATTGCGTAGCAAACGTATCCGGAACAAATTGGATATGCGAATTAGTTCTTATTGAACTAATTTGCATATTCTGTATTGTGTATAACATAAATAATAGTTCTTTCTTATTTTTTTGACTAAATAAAATTCCTCCTTTAACGTTTTTTTTTTTTTTTATCTCATGAAAACAGATTTGCGAAGAGAATCTTCAGGCTTATCCTCAAGCAACGTTACCAAAGAAGCTATCTAAAAATACCAATCACAGATCGAAGGGGGCGATCTCATCTGAAATCCATTTGTACCCGCCGTGTTTATTTGGGCGGAGAGTTAGGATCGTCCCGAGTGACGGCCCACGTGGGGCTATCTCCCCCTATCTGCTGCTAAAAGATGGCTCCTGACTTATGGCTCTGATTAATTGAGGACTTAACTCGACCCCTCGTATCATAATGGCCTTCTTGCTTCCAACAAATTTATGGCTCGACGCTTGGAATTTCGATACAACGACATCTCCCCTCTCTCCTCTTCTTCTTCCCTTTTTTTTTTTAGTTGGATTAGGATTTATTAGTGAACATTTTTACAGCCTTCAGCAACCACGAGCTTACTTGGACGAGTCAGCTCTAGAACTACTTTGAGAGGCATTGAACTGCCGTTATAGAGATCTAACCTTTGAGATCTATAGAAATACCTTGAGAGCTAAAAGATTGGATTGAGTGTTATGGAACTATCCTATCAGCTATAAAATTGTATTGAGAGATATGGTTCTCGGTGAAAGTTATAGAATTGCCGTGGGAGTTATATAACTGCCTTGGGAGCTATAGAATCGGCGTGAAAATATATAGAACTCGTGTGAAAGCTACAGAACTGTCATGAATGCTATAGGGCTGGCGTGAAAGCGTAGAACTGCTGTTAGAGGCTACAGAACTGCCATGAAGGCTATAGGGCTGGCGTGAAAGCGTAGAACTGCTGTTAGAGGCTACAGAACTGCCATGAAGGCTATAGGGCTGGCGTGAAAGCGTAGAACTGCTGTTAGAGGCTACAGAACTGCCATGAAGGCTATAGGGCTGGCGTGAAAGCGTAGAACTGCTGTTAGAGGCTACAGAACTGCCATGAAGGCTATAGGGCTGGCGTGAAAGCGTAGAACTGCTGTTAGAGGCTACAGAACTGCCATGAAGGCTATAGGGCTGGCGTGAAAGCGTAGAACTGCTGTTAGAGGCTACAGAACTGCCATGGAGGCTATAGGGCTGGCGTGAAAGCGTAGAACTGCTGTTAGAGGCTACAGAACTGCCATGAAGGCTATAGGGCTGGCGTGAAAGCGTAGAACTGCTGTTGGAGGCTACAGAACTGCCATGAAGGCTATAGGGCTGGCGTGAAAGCGTAGAACTACTGTTAGAGGCTACAGAACTGCCATGAAGGCTATAGGGCTGGCGTGAAAGCGTAGAACTGCTGTTAGAGGCTACAGAACTGCCATGAAGGCTATAGGGCTGGCGTGAAAGCGTAGAACTGCTGTTAGAGGCTACAGAACTGCCGTGGAAACTACTGTATTGTCGTGTCTCTCTATCGATATGAATATAGAATCAAAATTCAAAAATTGCTTCCAAACACACTGCCCTCTGTATTAATATATGGAACTTAAACTTCGCCTTATAATCAGACAACTCAAAAGTTGTACCACACGTGGAGTAAAACGCAACTCTAGCTGTGGCGTGACAAGGTTACTAAACCTGATAACTACTACGCCAGCATCTGTTATCTCTGCGGGTTATACCGCACTGATGTATAGCAGGCCACACAATCCTACTGCTGGGTTGGCTTGTAAGCCGGGACACTTCGCCACTGATGAGCCAGGCCCTCCCAATATATTTTTTATAGCAATAAGGAATTTTAAATATTTAAAAAATCGAGTTAAATATTTGAAACTTTAAAGTGGCTGATATTCACCGCCTTCCACACATCTCTCATGGTATTATTGTAATCTTTTAAAACTTTTCCAGTCGTGCTATAACAACATTCTGGTCTGGAACTGTTCAGACGTCCTTCACCTCTTGCCAGTATACTTACTGCTACCTACTTCTACTGGGGATATGTTTGTGGAGGTTCTAGTCAGCCGTGTTCTGACCCTCTCGTTGATGTATTCGATACCACGTACTTAGTGTAATGTTGAAGCCTGTGGACTCACATTACTTTACACTAGGTGTGGCGAGGATTAGTGACAGGGACGTCCTCTTCCGCCATCTTTGTCAAATTAACGCGCAGTTCCTCTTCGCAGGTAGATAAATTTGTCCAAAGCTATAGAGCTAACGAGTAAGTATAGAAATGCTGAAAACCTCTATATAGCTAATGTGAAAGATAAGGAGACATAATATCTTCTTCAACATCTTCATTTTCTCTACCTCTTGATAAGGTCAAGGATCTCAGTGGTATCAGACTTCTCTATCTTGAGCTCCTCTCTTTCAGTCTACTTATTTCTTCCAATTCAATTAAATTATTCTCCTTTTTTCCTACACAATGTTCTTGCCATTTATTTTATCCTTCGGGACTTTATTACCCAATTCAATTACTCTTAATATATGATCAATCCAATTTTGTATGACTTTCAACAGGGATCTTGTTCCTCATTCAATATTCTTAAGACCTCTTCATTCCTAATCCTACTCTCTCTTTTTATTCCTTTAAATTCTCATCCAGATCCACACATTTTAAATGTCCAGTCCCCATCAGTTCAGCTCCGATATCCCAAACAAGAACCTCATCACAAGCCCAAGTGTCAAGATCCCAGGTTTTTCCCTCCCTCGACGAGAATGGGTGCTTCTAAACCGCTTTAGGACAGGACAGGGAAGGTGTGCAGAGCTGATGAAGTTATGGGGCTACATCAAAGATCCAAATTGTGCCTGCAACGTCCCACAATCAATGTCCCATATACTAGATGACTGCCCGCTGTACAAATTCAATGGAGGAATCTCCAATCTCCACTCTGTCACCCAGGAAGCCCTGAACTGGCTGAAGGCCTTGCCTCTCAGACTTTAATGACCGAGAAGTCCTCACTTCTTTTTTCTAGATTTGATTCATTTTGTCTCCTCTCTTATTGTAAAGACGTTGCTGTATCGCCTCATAAGCATAAATAAATATTCCTACCGTTCTCTCTCTTCTCTTCATTCTTACATTCCAGAACTTTCTTCACTCACCCATTTCACCGTGGATGCTTAATCATAGGTCAGCCTCCTACATATAGCGCGTTCTATATACTCTACGTATAGATGATGTAGAGCCAGATAAGGGTATCGATGGACGTCATATCTACCCCCAGATGGATGACTCCAGCGACGTGGGAAGGACCCATCAGCACAGCCTGATAAGGGACTCCGCCGTGTAATTGGGGGTGACTTCCAAATCGCTCGCTAATTGGGGAGAACGTTCCATAACAAGTTGTCATCGCTCGAGGAAGGTCGTTTGTCATCCCCGTGTCGTTCCTGACTGGGGATCATCGTCTGCGGGTTAAACGTAGCTATGTAAACTTCACATATGTAAATAAGATATTTCGGCATCTCTACCACCTGTAGGTGACTCTATATAGAAGGAAGGTGTATGATGGTGAACGGCATGCTCTTAAAAACATATATAGGTAATATATGATGTTGTGTGTAAGAGATGTAATAATCTAAAGGGTTGTTCGATGGCTAAGATCAATAAGCTATTATAAAACTAATGTTGAATAGTTTTTTCACACAGTGAATATATTGTCTTAATAAACCCCTTAGTTTTAAAGATATCTTTTTGCTCGATGCAAATATTTGAATGTAATTCTACTGTCCTATAAGCTTATGTCCATAGTTGTCTTGAAAACCCATTTCTGAGATTCCATCCTTAAGTGCTGTGTATATAGGCAGAATCGTCCAATACAGTATTAGAGCTCTGAGAAGCGGTCTGGTGGATTAAATTGGCGAAACCGCTGGGAGGGTTCACCACTGATGAACCAAGCCCTCCCAATACATATTTTTCATCGCAGTAAGGGCAGTAGAAGTTTGTATTATGTATAAAAGAAACATACGTGCTTCTAAATCCTTTCCTTTTATATGTATAGATGGCGCTAATTGCTTTGTGTTATTTATATTATTCACACACATGCATACACGCACATATACACACATATATAATTCAAAGTACAAGTGTATGATTTACATAGTCTAAATGATTTTAAATTAAAAATGTAATATAAATGGAACACTAATTTTAGATATTTTGCATCCAACATTCAATACTTTATTGCGAGTCATTATAAGTTAGTTTGATCCAAATTTATGATGTTTTTTTCTTCGATTTCTTCCGGACGTATCACTTTCTAATCTTCTTACAACTTGCGAAATTCACTCGAAAAAACTTTCAACCCTAGTGCACTAGTACGATTTTCGATGAGAGAAACTATAAAATTATTTGAGACACAAAGCCTGAATTTCTTCTTAAATTTATACCTATAGAAGCTGAAACACTTCTACAATTGACACGGTGTATATGTTTACAAAAGAAGCCGCAAACTACGAGTCGACAGTAACTCGGCATTGTAAATATTATGTATTCTGGCTAGTTTACTTGAAATAAAGGAATATTTTATTTAAGACTGTTTAAATACCGGGGATGACACAAGGTTATCAGAAACTCCTCTCTCACAAAACGAAACAGCACTGCCATCTTAAAAAAAAGCAAGATGAACAAAGAAGATAAGGAGAAGTTCTATCCAGCTGGTATTGCCAATTCTCATCAATGTGAATAAGGGCTTTTTGAAGTTTTTTGACGAGTTAGACATCGACATGGTGTACATTGTATTAAAATATTGGAGTGGATTAAAAGAACTAAACAAACATTACTTCGCTCTCGTTGTTTCGTTCGACGATATTCTCTTGTAGGCACTCGTGGACAAACGAATTCAAAATTTTGGAAAAGATCAGGACAAACTTCTCTGGTGAACAGCTAGGGGCATGAACACACCCACCACTCATGCAGAAACATCGTTAAGTAGCGAATCAGGGAAAATCTTAGCGCGGAAAGCATCTTCGCCATTAACAACGTATTCTGATAGTTCGATCAAATGCTATGTGAGGGAATTGGCAATTTGTTTCTTTAAACGCCCCCGACACTCTCTATACTGCCAGGATGCTATGCACGAGGTGAAACTGGTCGTTGACGACAGAAACACAGAATAAACTTGAGGACCTCGAATCTAATATCCAAATAAAACATATTGCTAGCCTTATATCATTTAATATAAAATTAGAGCAACATTTATCTCGAGGTATTCTTATAATGTTCGTCGTACCGGCTTTCCTGAGTTGCTACCACTTTGTCATCCCTTCTCGATTCCCTGATGCTTTAGTTTAGCACTTTAAAAGGGTATTTATTTTTCTTTCAAATAGAGTGTGAATGTTCTTGTTATTTCGCTTATTAAATAATTTATTAGAAATAGTATAAACACATTTATTTTAAACAAAATAAAATATATCAGAACTTATAAAATAAAAGAAGTTTATTTACCATCTTTAAAAATATTTACATAAAAGCAATTTAAACAAAACAAATTTAATCCAAAAATTAAACAATCAAAATTTACAAATCTCTCGACAGAAAGTGTTTACTCTAGTCCTAGTCAAAACCCAATAAATAAATATATACACAATTTAATTATTTTTATACTTCTGCGTAACTCTAAGTTCATTTACATCAGTTCTCTTATATCTCTCTTGTGTCAACGTTTTGTCTACGTGTTCGTAGAGCTATGTTCTGTTGCACGATTGTAACTTTGGTCATACTTTGTCAAACCAAGAGAAATACAACTTTTCTTAGCCAATCTTCCAAAGAGATGAGACATCTCTAAGAGAGACCAAGAGTACTTGTGTGTGTGGGCTGTTTCTCGTACTGTGTATTATCTAATGGAATAATCCGTGATTGAGAACTCTTAATTTCCAAATAGCATCTTTACACCAGGTCAGATCCCTTCTATCACTGAAAAAAATGCAACAAAATTCTTCAAAGCTACTTTTAAATAATTAATATATACAGTTATCAGCGTCATGCGTTCTTAATTCTGTCACCGTTTGCTTTTGGTTCGGTGGTAGAATGCTCGCCTACCACGCGGGCGCCCCGGGTTCGATTCCCGGCTGATGCATTTTTTTTTTTTTTTACAATTTTTAAAACTCATTTATATATTATACAAGAATGACATCCACGGCGCCAATTTATAATTGTAACGAATAGTATTTTAATAAAAGCATTTAATCGGGTAAACCCCGGGCGTTGCCCGGGTCATTCGGCTAGTTAAAATATATTTTTCAGATGCTATACGTTAATCATTTATTATAGCTGATATTATGTAAATTTTATAATGTACATATAACTTGCCATAGCATAGTCAAGTTTCATTTTGTATCAATTTTTCCTGTAGAAGGGGCGCTATCCCGAAAGCTCGAAAAACGTTTAATTTTTTTACGTTTACTTTATTATCTAAAATATACGGTAATTATAAAAAAAAAAATGAAAAATGGATTATCGCTCAGTGGTGAATCCCTCCAACTATATTCCAATAAAGACTGCCGTGTCAAGTGTTTGCTCTCGCCAGCTGAGCCAATCGAAGAAGGAAGGTAGAGGGGGAAGAGTCACAATTTTAGAACAGATAGCTTCGGTCAGAGAGGTGATAAAACACCGCGTGACGTCATCGTTCGATATCCTGCCGAGAGATGAAGAAATCCGATTGGCCTGTGCAAACCGAGATGCCGATTGGCCAAGGCTTATTCCAGGCTCCGCCCAGAATCTTAAAATTTCTGGGGATGCAAATTAAACCCCCTCCTTCCCTCCTAGCTTCCGCTTGAGTTTACTTCCGGCCTTTGTACTCCTTTCTTCTATCGCTTATCTCTCGTGACAAAGCCTGGTGCAAGGTGAACTGGAGCTTTGAACACGTGTTCTAATACACTATCAATTTGGCTATATTCAAATAAATATTCACTAGTGGAAAAAAAAAGTCCAAAATGAGATGAAAAAACATGGGATTTGGATCAAATTTACTGGTTTTTTTTTTTTTTGACATGTAAAGAATGAATTGAATTTTGAATGTGCAAAACCCTAAAGATAATCACTTTTAAATTATATCTTTTAAATTATTTGGTCTTGGTATAATAGTTTGTACGATCATGCCAAGTTTCGTGATATTCCACCAGTTCCTTCTGGAGACAGCATTTTCTATTTCTAAATTTAACTATTCATTTCTTCGTTTCTCAGGAAACCTCTTAGACTAGATTTTTTTGGTCGTTGAAGTACAGCCACATTGACGAGGACCAATAGTCCGGAACGTGTACGTGGTTAGCTTTACTTGGACTATCGAGAAAATGGGTTGGCCAATATTATGGAAAAAAAAACCTAAACCAACGTCTAGTTGATATTTATACCGTCAGATGGCGCCCCGCTGTCTATAATTCTCATTTGAGCAGTCTGGATATGCCTTTTATTATTTTTTTTTTTTTTCATATCTCTACTTGGCCTTTTATTTTTTCTATTTTCTTAATTTGTTTCCACATATTTTTCACATAGAAGATAATATTTAGGTCTCGTGTATTTTGGCGAAAGAGAGGGAGATTTCCCGAAAGCTCTTTAAAAAGTTGGAGTAAAAGAATAAGCGATTCACTCAAAGAACAAATTGCTTAATTTTATATAGTTCCTTTTGTAATAATACGAGCAAAAACTCGTTGAACCGTTCGGATCTATCTGGATAGAGGTAGACGGTATGGAAAATGAAAGGAAAGGAAGGATTAGCTTGATAACCTTTTATGAGAGTAAAGCTGAAAGCTGCTCCGAGAAAGGTTTGGCTTGGGGGGGGGGGGGAGTTTTAAACTGCTCCGCTAAGCAGAGCGACTTCAACATCGAAGAATGCGCGAGAACAGACCAACTAGACCCTCCCACACTATCCATCTGCGGGGCCGGAGTGTCCTCACCAGAACCCCCTTCGGAATGCATGGACAAAAGCTAGTCTTCACCCCTACCTAGATTGTTAACTTTTCCCGAAAGCTTAAAAAGTTGAAATAAAATATTGAGGTATTCAAAAATCTTTCCATTGTTTAATTTTCTATTGTTCCTATTCTAAAAATTGTAGCTGCGAATAGACCAGTTTAAGCTTGTCTGGATAGGGAATAGGACTTCGTGACCTTGTATGACGATACAGAAGGATAATACGTTCGGGATGATGATAGGTATCTCAAGAGTGTATAGTGATCATTAGAATATCAAGTTAGGAAACCCGCTACAGTTGATGGATGTCGCAGGAGTCCCCGGCTACACGCTCCCCTCCACCGTGGATACCTCCAACTTCCCCCTCCACGCCGGCTTCTCGCCCAAGCTCTCCTCCGGTGAGTCTCTAATGCTCGTAATCCTTCACTCTTTTTGGATGGTCGTCATTTTATCTGCAATATCAGGGTATCCCAAAACTCAGACATGTGGCAATTTTGCTAGAAAACACGTTAACAATTGTAAAACGACATTTGAAAATTATCCCGCATGTGTTTCTTTTGAACGAAAAATCGAAATTTATTTAAAGGGGAGAAATAACAATTATTTCTAACCTTAGGGATGAAGTATGAAAGAATGAAGAGTAATGATGAAAGGAAAAATAAAGTTCAAAAGGTAAAAGTTGTTCAAATGTCGTTCTACAATCATAAGCTGCAGTATTATAACTTACGTTAACAATTGGTATATTTTTTAATTTTATATATAAGGTATACAATGAGAAAAAGGGCATTTCCTGATTGTGCAACTAAAAGTTGCTGATGGCTTGCGCTATCTATCGGGATAAATGCTGACGAGGGCCAACAGCCCGAAACGCGTACGTGGTTAGTTTTTCTTGATTAATCAAGAAACGGTATTAGGCCAATTCTGGAATAATTAAAAATTCAACGATTAGTTGATATTTATTCCGATAGATGGCGCAAGTAATCAGCAAATTTTAGTTGCACTATCAGGAAATGGCCTTTTTCTCAATTTATCCACCTGATCCAAGTTCAAATTCACTTTTGTACTATTTCTTCAAGGTATACAATAACGGAGTATGATGGAATACCGAGTAAATAGCTTCCAAACAGCCCAAGAAATAATTCAATTATGGCCTTAGTAGTTTTTGGTCGTGTGATTTCCAGTTTTGGAGATCTGAATTGTCCTCCCAGATCATGCGCGATTTAAGGCCGTTCGACTTTTTTTTTTTGTCTTTTTTATTATTATTTTTTAAATCTAAGGTTAAAATGTGGCAACAAAAGCATACACCCGCCGCTTTGAATGAAATTAAGCGTTGTATCAACCAAATTCAGCCACCTTTATGCAAAATGGCAGTGGAAAGTGGTACATAGGTGCCAGCAAAGCCATGAAGGCCATTTACCCGATATGATATTCCATACATAAACTCTATATTCTATACTTAATGAATATTTAAACAGTTTAAAACTTTTAATTATATCACCTGGATTTTTTCATCAAGATTACTCCCCGTGCGAGAATTTTGAAATATCCTTTAGAATTGAGGTTAGAAAGCCGTGTATATATAGACAACTTGAACATAATAATATCAACGTTTCTCTCTCTCTTCAATAAGGTTTTGAAAGATAAATTCAATTTTGTGTAGCACATATTTCTGTGAGATATTTGTTAATCCTCTGACTATTATGTGGTGAAGGCAAGTACATTCATGGACAAAACTTAAGGAACCTTTTATCATGTATATACGGGATAATAAATCTGAAAGTTATTACAGTGACTTTTATTGAAGACACACGAGATAACCAAGTGTGAACAAAGTTGACTCTTTTCTTAAAAAAAAAAAAAAAACGACCGGCGATATCAAAGACCTTCCACTTCCTTAAGTTTTATCCATAAGTGTATAGATTTTTTTTTAAAAACGTGCTTTAGAGAATAGACTTTGCGAAATATTTCCTTAGTTTGACGAGAAATCATCTTGGGAATTCAACAGCTTTAAATGCTTATAAGTTACTAGGTGAGGGCGCAGAGGTCTTCACATTCTCACTTTCCTCTTTCTCGCTACTGGATATACCAACTTGTGTTATTGTCTAGCTCAACAAATTCTTGCAAGGTGGCATTAACCCCCTATTACAATTTTTTTTTCGCAATGTTCATCATTCTCAATTGGAAATATCAGAAGACTTTACAGAAACTGGGTAACTTCTTGCTTTCTTGAAAACCTTTTTTTTTTATCGTTTCTTTGGTGGTTTTCTCTCCCCCCCCCCCCCCCCCCCCCCAGTTATTGAAGAGCATTAATGGTATTGATATTGGCTTTACCACTTCAGAATTGTTAATATACACCATTATACTATATCCGATATTGTTTTAACACCTGCAGCATCGCCTCCGATACTTTTGCCTCGACATTCCTTCATTTAAAGGCTGAAGAAAAAAGACTTGTTGCGTTCCACAGAAGAAAAAAAAAAAAACTCCAATTGGATGTTCGTCAATATCAGGACACTCTTTAGCTGTGCTGTGGCCAATACATTCTTCCCACTTATCTGCCAATGTAAAATAAACACTGCCCAAATTGGAAAAGCGTTTAAAGAAGGATTGTAGTGGGATGTATTGCAAAAATTATAATTTGGGACATGGAACAAAATAAAAAAAGAACGCAATAAGCGGGATAGTACTTTTAAGGGGGAGGTTTATAACGTAGTTTAACTGTAGTTACATATCGCAATTTAATTTACATATTCTTACTATTTTTAAAAATACGCTAGAGTATCCGAGTACTTTAAACGTTCATTTGACGACAGCAACAACAAAAAGTAGCCACATATACGTAGGTCATCAAGCATTCGATGATTACAACTCGGTATGATGAGATGGATATAAAGAAAGGGGAGACAGGAAAACAAAACAAGAAATCCCCCGCGAGAAGATTATTAAAGAAGTGCTAAACAGCCGATGTGACATTCAGATGTCACATCACACGGCGTGATTGAAGTGTGAGCGCCACGTGGGGGGCGGTGGGCCTTTGATCTTTACGGCCTGTGTTTGAAGTCAAAACATGTCCCGGATGTCACTTCGATGCAACAACCCCTTACTTCCGGCGGACGGTATCTTGTCGTGGACATTACTGTAGCTTACCATTTCAATTTGGTGTTAGTGATTTTATTCCATGTGTACAACTGAAATATGCAAATAAACCTATTAATTAGCATATTCAAGAATTGAGGTGGTCATAGTTATTACTCCACCCCCGACCAACTCTATAGAGCTTAGAAATTCAATAGGATGGCATTGCGTGATTATTTGTCATTGGGAGAACTGCCTCAGCTATGCATACATTTAAAATACATATAGGTTTTTAATTTTAAAAAAAATCTACTGATCACACATTTAACTGAAATTTGCTGATGGCTCGCGCCATCTGCCGGAATAAATACCACCTAATCACTGATTTTTAATTATTCCAGAGAATAGATAGGGAGATGTTTGTTTCCCTTAATATATCAACCTCTGATATCAGTGCAATTTGACATTTACATTATTATTAAATGTAGATTATATAAAAAGGCGTACCTGGATCTGTAAAGAAAAAAACAAAACAATTTTTTTCTTAAAATATTTCGAGAGATTGCTCCCTCTTTATCAATTTATTGCACAGTTTACAGATCCAGGTACGCCCTTTTATATAATCTTAATTAATGGATCGCCTTTTGACTCAAACTATTAAATGTAGGTTTGTTGTATCACCCCTTCAATTAAACTTTTATATCTTCACTGTTGGCGGTATACACAGTGTGTTTGCTATCTGTCTGTAGAAGTACAAGAAGACCTTGTCTGAAGGAGAACTCTCTCAAGGCGGGGAAGTCTTCCTTGCTGAAGACATTTGTACACAACTATATATATTCCCCTACATTTTATCTACCCTTTTACTCTTTTATTTTTCCACCTTTGTAAAATTTGATGAAAAGAATCAATAAAATTGTTTAAATTTTCTATTGTCTAAACGATCTCTACCCAGGGACATCCTCGGCCCTTCAGTCCACCTGGCCGGTGTCCTCTACGTCTGGTCCCAGTTACTTCCCAGACGCCTCTTCCACCGTGCCTTACTTCCTGTGACCGTCTGACATCTGTTGGTGGATGTCTCACGTCCTGTGGTTGGTCATGTACAACAATGTCAATACTCTCCCTCACATAACTTTTTTTTTTTTTTTATAATCTGCAAACATTATTTATTTCTTTATGATATATAGATGTTTATATTTCTCGCTCATTTGTTTCCTCATTCAGTCTATTATACTGTAACTTATAAGATAAATATCTCACGGGATCGATTCTGATATTGATCTATGTGTACGCGGATTGACCCAATCCCTTCTTTCTATTTAATTGGCTTTTTAACTTACAGCATTTCGGTCAGCAGCATTTTTTAAAGTGTCGATAAGGAATAGGCGTGTGATTGATCAATTTATACAGATAATATGTTAATATGTATATTCACGAAAGATTTTTTTTCATTATAAAATATATAAGAAATAATAAATTTAATTAAACAATTTTCACCTCTGTTCACACGAAAATTATCTTTATAATCTTAATAAATAAAAATCTTTATGCTTCTTTTTTTTTGTGTGAGGCACATTTTTGGATCTTTTAAAGATTTTCTTATTGCTATATATATATCGGCACGCCCATTGTCAGAAGAAATAGCTTGATAAAGACTGGTTGTAGAAATACGGGGAAGAAGAGATTAGTGTGTAGATCCCAAATAACACGGCTCGTGTGGGTAAAATAGAAATATCCATTCTATGGATTGAAATATATAGTTTCAGAACAATTGTGGCATACCTATGCATCCGGAGCTCTGTGTTCTGCTCAGAGGCGGTGAGGAAAATACATTGGTTTTGATGTATTTGATGAATGCCATATTTTAATATATTTATTAAAAGGGAGAGGTGTCTTTATTTAATTGCAAATATTTTAAAATATAAACATTTTATATATACTTTTTAAAAAAGAACCTCTTTATTGAAATATTTCTGAAAAATTCTGCATTCTATCGTTGTACAAAACGAATAAACAAAAACAATCAAATCAAATTAACGATCAAATCTTAATTTCCGAGTAATGTCAGGGTCTCCTTGAGTTAGCTTCTACTTGGGTGGGTAAACTTGGCCGAGTCCGCTGATCTCCCAGCCCGGCAAAGGCCCTAGACCGACAAACCGGGAGTGTAAAGTTTGATCACACCGAATGGCTGTTGTTCGTACTTTTACTTTTTTCACTTCATGAATATAAAAATGTGTTATCTTCGCGAATAGGTTGTGAAAACAATTCAATTTATTGCTCTTTGATTTCCCGATATTCTAAGGTTTTCCCTAGATTAGCTCCAAAGCTTCAGACGATTCTGGTGACAATCGTTGAGAGCTAGAAATCCACAATGTGGATAAAAATCAAATAGTGAAACTATTAAGGCAGCTAAAATGTTAATAGCTTCTTGTTTATTTCTTACCAACCTGTAAAAACCTGGTCGTAACTAGTGACCATGGTATATGCAATTTTAAAACCTCAATTGTCGCTATGTGGACCAAATTATTTAAGGTTCCAAATTATGGATTACAGAGAAAATCGCTCTTTAAAGCTAAACAGAAGACGACTACTTAGAAAAGAACGTCAAATAAAGCCAAAAGATCTAACAAGAAAAAAAAAATAACGGTTAAAAAGTCAAATTATTTTTTAAAGATTCTCTATTCTATTTCCTCAAATATAAGTTCATCAAGTTCTCTACAAATAGATATTCTAATGTATAAAACATGCATCTATATCAAAAATATTTACAAGTATTTTTTTATCTCTCTGCAACTATATAAATATTGATATTAATTTTTTGTATGAATATACTAAAAAAGCTCATTGAAATTTATCGTAATAAAAATTTCCATATAATATATACCAATTAATAATGTGAAAAAATTAGTCTAAATACGGTAGTACAAATCATGTAGCATTTTATGACTGTTTCTAAACTATTATATATTTACCAATACGTGTTTATCGGAATATTTTAAAAATATCTTTAATTATTTTTCAAAATTCCTATCTGCTGTGGAAATTTATATAGAATTTTACTCTAAAAACTTTTCTAAAATAAAAAATAATACATAGAAATAGATTAGATAATAAAAGGCATATTTTGGATTTAATAAAATATTTATTTTGCCAATATTTCGGCTGGCTGAACGCCAACCTTTATCGAGGCATTACATTTTTTTGTATACACAAACTCAGGCAAAATAAAATATAATATTTTATTAAATCCCAAATATGCCTTTTATTATCTAATGAATTAAGTATGGATTGCTCTATTTTCAAATAGAAATAGATAGAATATATTTTTAAATATATATTATGTATTAATTTTTTATCTTTTATATTTTATTAAATATATCAAAGGTCTCATTTGACTAAAGAAAATTGGTGTTAAAGTAACGAATGTTTTCAAAAATGATTATCCTCATATAAAAACCACCCACACCTCTATTGTTAAAAATTAAAAAAATAATAATTAGTAAAACAATTATACTGTATATAGTCTGCATTTAATTTTCAATTATAAATTAATAAATTACAGCAGATAAGAATTAGATGAACGCATACATTTTTGGTTAAACAAATCTCATAAAACATATTTTAAAATATTTACTCATATTTTTAAAAGTTCCTATTTTTTTCCAAGTGCCAAAAATTTTCAAAATGAAATATATATAATACCTATTTCATAAAATATATATTGGATATCTTAATAAATATATTTTAAAATACCTTGTTCCTATATATTATATTTTAAAATATATGCAATTTTGAAAATTTATATACTAAAAAGATATTTAATATAAAAATATACTATTTTTGCGTCAGCTTTAAAAAATATTATTTATAAATGTTATTTGAAATATATTTACATAGCTACAGAACACCAAATATTGATAAGTGCCTTTGCCAAATATTATAAGAAATAACAAATATATATTTTTATAGAAAAAATGTAACATGTTTATATTATAAATTATAAAACTGCAGTTTACCTTTTGCTTGTTTATTTAAAATTATAATATATAAAAGCTATCTTTTGTTGATATAATTTTAAAAATAAGAGTATAAAAATATAGAATCGTTTGATTTTATTAAATATATAAATAGAGCTTGCTATAAGAATCTAGTCAAATTCTAATTAAAAATAAAATAAACAGTATTAAAGCTATTTTCTTCACCACTAGAAATCAATACTGAACTTTGAAAATTTAAATATTATTTTAAAGTTATCTATAGATAATTTTAGTTACATTAATTTATTTTTATGCGATTTCTAACTAAATATTTGCTTAGGTTATTGAAATAAACATATATTGCTGAGTAAATTTATATACTCTGTGGTAGATGTTTTGAAGAAATAGCCTTAGCCTTTTTAAATCAAATTAATTATTTTTTATTTAAATACAAACTGACAAATTAAAATGGTGGCTAATATTTACATCTACCAGCAACGAACTAACTATGTATATCTATATAACTGCTATATTTTTATGGTCACAGAGTTATCAAAAATATACAAATTATTATTCATTTTAAAATAAAACATCGTGAAGTATTATTATTTTGCATATTCATTATTTAATAAAAAATAGTTTTTAAACACTTTTAAAATATTACGAGTCAAATATATATATTGAAGAGCACGACTACAACTCCTCTTTTTTTTTTTTTAATTAATGCAAAAAAATATCATTTTTTTCCTTTAAATTACAATTGTAAATAGAAGAAATATCCTGTATATTTCGTGAACTCTGTATTATACGTTATATTTTGATCGCTTTATATGTATTAACATATTGAAATTTTAAAAAAATGTGGTGCAAAATATATTTTGTATGATGTGTATTATAATTGTTTTCTTTCTTTTACTTCATCGTGTCAGTGGCAATTAAAATGATCATTAATCGTTTTATATATATTTACAGCGTTATTTGAAATTTTACACAACACACAACAAAAATAGTTATATTTCTCTGAAAAATATATATATGTATATAGTGTTTTGTTAAATATTAATTTGAGAATAAAATGCTAAAATAAAATAAATTGTGTGTTTTAATATATATGTGTGCTCCATATTACTGACTTTTTTTATAGTAATATTTGTAATTTTATATAACAACAGAGGAAAAAATCACGCTCTGCTACTAATTGTTGAATTTGCTTAGAATTTTTAATGAAACTGATTCCAAGAATTATAATCAAACAATATATTTATTGATTTACAAGAGAGAGAACAAATATAAAAGAGAAACTAATATTAAACAAAGGAACCTTTTTTTTTCTTCAGTTAGCGCCTATTTACATGTGAGCTTATACACACTCTGTGGGAACAATTAATTAATATATATACAACATAATCATACGATGCACTAGCGCGCCATCTGTTATCAAAATTCAAAACTATTTTAAAGGCGTAAGATTCTTTTTGATATTAAACAATTTCTACTGCCCTTACTGCAATGGAAAAATTAATGAGAGGGCCTGGCTCATCAGTGGTGAACCCTCTCAGCGGTTTCGCCAGTTTAATCTACCATACCGCTGTTATATTGCATTTTTGGAACTTCCCTTTATAGTGATACTGTTGGTAGACTCTTTGAATGGGAATTTTAGAAGAACTATGGACATAAGCTTTGAGGACAGTAGAATTACATACATTTATAAATATATAATATGCTTCGAGCAATCGCTCTTCCGCAAATATCAAATTGTTTCTTTTATTAGAGCATTTATAATACGATGCACTAGCGCGCCATACAACATAATCACTCTCTATATATACACTCATGGACAAAACTTAAGGAAGTTGTGCCTTTTACCATGTATATCGGGATTCAGTAAATAACTCTGAAAGATATTACAGTGACCTTTATTGAAGACACACAAGTTTACCAAGTGTAAACAAAATTGCCTCTCTCTCCTTCAAAAAACAGATGACAGTTTCTTTACATTTTGTCCATGAGTGTACATTTTATACCTCATTCTTTCTAGTCTACAAGAAGAAAAAGCCAAACTACTTAATACTTTTTAAAACGGCTTTTATAAAGAAGTTGGAGCTATGTTCATAACATGTTAATCTTATCTCCACTCAATCATATTAAGGTATCAAGCTTGTAAAGCTTGACACTTTTGATGGTGTCTGTCGGGGAAGAGTAGAGCTCATCAATGGATGAGTCACTACAGTCAATAATGTGTTTTAGGGTGCAGGTTGAGAATTTCACTTAGTACATAGTGGGAAAACCTTGCAACAATTCTGGAAAGTCATTGTCCATAAGTGACGAGACTTAACTCTGGAAAATTAAAACATGTAAAATCACAGAACAGAAAATTAAGAGTAATGGCAAATATTAATTCAGAAAATTATTTGCTTACTGAATATATATTTTAATAAATAAAATCCTTTAATTAGGTATATATGCAATATTAAATTTTTTTAAATTATATCTATGTATATTATAATCCCCCCATTTATTTGCTGTATCTCTAATGAGAATCTGCATTTAAAGGCACTGATTGAAGTAAAATTTTGAGAGAAAAAGTGTACAAAAGAACATTTTATAAAAATATGTTGATATTTCTAAAAAATGCATCAAAATACCATTAATAGAAAATTCTTTTGATATATTATTCTTATTGTCTCTATTTAAACTACACCTTTCAATAAATATTTTATTCGAATTCGAATAGAAAACAAAAATATATATACAGTCTACTCTCGTTATAACGCCGCCATCCGGATTTTGCAAAAAAGCGGCGTAAGACGAGGGTGGCGTTGTATCGAACAAAATGTGAAATTTAAAGATACAATAAATTATTTATAACAATTACTAAAGACAACTTATACCCTAAGTCAATATATAGAATGCCGGCATTAATTAATTAATATGACAAATAGGAATAATTAATTTATAATTTATTCATAAAAAAAAGTAATTACATTTTCTTGAAGAAGTCTGTGATCACAACTTGTGTTTTCTCTCCCTCACTTATGGCATAGACACGGCGTAACAAATCCGCAGATATATTGACGTCGTCAGATGTTGCTCTCTTGGAGTGTTCAAAAAACAACAAAACTGTCTCAGAAGCTTTTCTGGCTTCCCTTAACGATGGTAGGCGCTGGGTCACTGTTGCATCATCATCCTCGCCAAGTTCTTCTTTCGCTGTAACAGTGGACACCAGAAAATTGTCATCTGTTAGCTTCATTTCCGCTTCCTGGGAATCATCAACCAGTTGAAACTCCCTTTCAGTCATCAAATTATCTGGTGTAATAGCGAAGATGTCGCGAATGCGATCGAGCAGATTTCCATAATTAAGAGGCTCAACTGCCGCAGTAGAAGTGAAGCGAATAATGCCTGTGTGATTCCAGCAGTTGCTGATAGAATCAGGGCTCACAGAATCCCAAGCCATTTTACAATAGCGCACAGCGTAATCCAGACGTAATTCTGTGGGTAGATGGGCATCCGCCAATTCCACCATTTTCTGGAGTTGAAGCTTGCGATATTGAGCCTTGAAACTTTTGATGATGCCACTATCCAGTGGTTGCAGACTGGCAGTCATATTTGGTGGAAGGAAGTGTATCTTTATGTTGCTGAGACCATCAGTGAGACGTAGCGTTATCTAACAACAGTAGGATGACGTCCTTCAGAGACAAGCTGCTTGTCCAACTGCTCGCCAAGTTTTTTTGCCTTTTCTCTTAAGAGATCATCAGTAATAATAATATTACTGGCACGCTTTTGGGTAAACCAGTTGAAGAGAGCGTCTTCCAAGTCACTAAATTTTCCGACTCTTTGTCTCTTTGGAGAACCAACAGTATAATTTTCCCACTTCTCAGCCAGAGTGAGAATATCACGGACAGTTGTTCGTGGAAGTGAGAAACGCTTTTCCAATCTCATTCTTTGACATCGTAGGGTTATTTCTTGCCAACTGGCATATCTCCTTCTTCTTTTCAATGGTGATCGACTCACGTTTACGCTTTTGGGAACTCATGATACGACAATAAAGTTGTTGTGTTGACGTTAGCAAAGGATGAAGCGACTGTGTATGTCCCAGGAACAAGCAGGAAAAGGGTCTGCTGGCTGTTCACACAATCTGTTATCTGTTGTGTCAACAGCAAACAAAGTCCGGCGCCGTTGACGTAAAAAATGCAGACAGGAAAGGGGGAGCGGGGGGGACGTTGTGAGCGGCGCTATAACGAGTGGTTTTTGCTACTTGGGATACGAAAAATCAGCGGCGGAAGGCGAACAGCGAAGGAGTGGCGTTATATCGAGAAAAATACATTGATGTCGATTGGGACAAAACGAAAAAGCGGCGTAAGGCGAGGGTGGCGTTATATCGAGTGGCGTTATAACGAGAGTAGACTGTATATATCAAAGAATTTTCTATTAATAGTATTTTGATGCAAAGAGAACATGATACATAGGTTTTTAACTTTTAATTAGACAATTTTAATTTATATTTAGACATTTTTCATTTTAATTTAGACACATTTACTTTTCTATAAAAAGTCCATGTGTCTAAATTAAAAGGAAAACTGTCTAAATTGAAATGAAAAATGTCTAAATTAAAATTGAAAATGTCTAAATAAAAATGAAGGTATCTAAATTAAAATGAAAAATGTCTAAATATAAATTAAAATTGTCTAATTAAAAGTTAAAAACCTATAGATAATAAAACACCACTTTCCATCTACCCCAACTGGCGATGAAGATGGCTTCCTCCAAACTACCAATCATCGCTGTTCATCATCCATTCCTCATCACCAAAAGAAAAAAAGAGGCTGATCCAGCCTCAGATTTAGTGGCCAATTTAAAAATGGATGCCATCCTTTATGGAAGAGAACCAGTAAGATTTATTACAACTACCAGGGGTGTCGAGTGAAGATGTCCAGAACGGCAGGGTTGCTGAATCACTCTCCCTTTTTCTTTCTTTCTTTTTTTTTTTTTGACTTGGGTGGCTCTTCCATTCCAAGACGTCACCCCCCCCCCCCCCCCCCCCTGCCATCTTGTTGCTCTTGTAACTGAGACTTACGTTGTTATCTTTCTTAAACCGTTGGTTTTAGCGATGACTTCTGGAATTCCAACTATGAACCATTTGAGAGATGTTTTTATGTAATTAAAGTATATAAAAAGGATGAATCCGTAACCATATTTAACTTTACATATTATTTTTTATTAATAGCAATTATACAAAACAAATCTTGGTATATGTGTCTACATGAAAACAACAACAACAAAAAATTATTATATACATACAAGTTCCTTTTCAAACACGAACTCATCTATAGCCATTGTTACTCTGTGTAATATTCCAACAGATGTAATTGTGGATAATGATTTTTTTGTCGTTTTGATTTTTTTTTTTAAACTGAGCCGTCTCTATATACTAAAATAGGGTTTTTATACATCTTATTTTTAATGCTTTGTATCGTGTGTGTTTTGACGAATTATAAAAATAAATCGTGTGAATTTTTTTAAAAATAGGCGTGAAAATCATTCTTAAAAACACATTCTCAATTGTATTTTAAAAGTGTTTTTATTAAATTTGATCAGATTTTATTGTTATAAAGAGACATAGTTTTTGAATTGTGAAAAAAATACATAGAATAATTAAGAAAAGGTTTACCTATTTTCAATTTGTACTATTCAAATACTGTCCATTGGGTTAAATATTTGGGTCTTTAGAGATGTCAAGTTGATTATGTTTCATTTCGTTAACGCTATGGATCGAATCTAAGACGTACTTGCCTCATGTCATGTGTAAATAAGGTTAACTTTCTAGAAATCTTATCCATGTCAACTATTCGTTGATTTTTAGTTATTCCAGAATTGGCCATTTTTGGCGAATTTCACTTTTGTACTTTTTTTACATTGTTTAGTGTTCTTACGCACTTCCTTAACTTAACTACCCGTTTCATGATTTTTAGGATGTCTGAATGACCTTTTTTTTTGGTCGTTGAGTTTGCACCACGCTAACGCGTATAGGGTTAGCTTTTCTTGATTAATTAAGAATGGCTATTTGGCACTTTTGGCCTTAACTGCCCGTTTCATGATTTTTCAGGATGCCTGAATGACCAGTTTTTTTTTTTTCGTCGTTGAGGTACATCTTGCACCACGCTAACGAGGGCCAACAGCCCGAAATGCTTATATGGTTAGCTTTTCTTGATTAATCAAGAATGGGTATTTGGAAAATTCTGGAAATTTTTTAAAAATCAACGAATAGTTGATATTTATTCCGACAGATGGCACAAGTCATCAGCAACTTTTAGTTGCACAATCAGGAGATGCCTTTTTCTTAATTTATTCACCTGATCCCAGTACAATTTCACTTATGTACTATTTTAAACATATTTACATACTAACACCACTAAGCTGCCTTCCTTAGTAACTACAGGACATGTAAGAAAACCATTCCAATACAATAGTAGAGCGGTCTGGAGAATAATGTGACGAAACCGTTGAGTGGGTTCACCACTGATGAGCTAAGCCCTCTCATTCAATAAAATTTTGCATTTTAGTGATACCTATAGAGATAATATTTTTTAATATATGTGAAAAGGAACACATTGACAAAAATAATTATCATAAAATGTATTTGAATACTTCGTCGACAAGAACACAGCTCCCAGTTTCTGCGATCCCAGATTTCACCAGTAGTCTGTTAGTCAGCCAAGGTTCACACAGTAGGACTTCACAGTTATCTTAGAAGTCAGGGACTACAAAGTCCCCAACGTATTTCACCCTACATCCCTTACTTCATGTTGATTCTCCTCTCCCTGCCATGGAGAGATTGGATTTCTAATGAGAACCATAGGTGCAAAATCATAAAGAGTCAGATATGGAGAAACTTGGTATATGGGACAGCTCAAATCGGAAAGATTGATATAGGATAAATTAGAGATGGGGCAGACAGAGAAATGGAGAAAAATAGAGCTACTTAATATACCTGACCAGTGATACCAGAGAGCAGCATAAGAATGATCCTGAGCGTAAGTTTTGCCTTGTACGTTCGGTGGCACCAGAGGCGATGGTACCCGGCCGTGATGCCAAATCCTCCAAACAAGGTGTACCTGAAAAATAAGTACATCAGCAACTTTTGCATATTCACCATTTTTAGATAAATAGGAACCTGAATTATTAAAAGATATTTTGTTTTGACCCTAGTTGACAAATATTGGATTTTTTTTTTTATTAAATAAAAATTCCTCAAAAGGTATCTGATTTTAAATTTATTATATGTGTGTGTATATTATGTGTGTGTACTACTGTACATACTTGGAAGATAATGGTTTACTATTTATAAAAGAAAAATCTTTTTTTTTATTATATAGTTATATTTAAGTTAAAATTTAATATTTTATATATTTATAATTTTTAATCTTTAAAATTTTTAAATATAAAAATTTATTTTGAAAATAGAGCAATCCATTAATAAATCTTTAAATAAAAAGGCATATATTGGATCAAAATATAATTTATTTTTACCAATATTTCAGTTGGCTGAACGCCAACCTTTATCAAGGTGTTATAACATTTTAAAGCGTGTCAACAACAAACTCAGCGCCACATACCGTCAATAGAATTAAGTTTAAAAAATAATTTTGCTTATATTCAATTTATTTTGTCCAAATATTTTCTCCCCATCGAATATATATATATATATAAGCAAAAATATTTTTTAAACTTAATTCTATTGACGGTATGTGGCGCTGAGTTTGTTGTTGACACACATTAAAATTTTTTATAATACCTTGATAAAGGTTGGCGTTCAGCCAACTGAAATATTGGTAAAAATAAATTATATTTTGATCCCCAATATATGTCTTTTTATTTAAATGACAAATTATTTTCAATTTCTGAGAAAGTGTAGATGTTCATAAAAAGAAAGATAACTACATTCTACTGGCTTTCTAATCGTAAATGGAAATATTTATAATGAGAAAATAAAAATAAAATATTTGTGAGATAATGTTGCTAGAATCAAAATTATAAAGTACAGAAATTGACCGTTTATATTTCGCTATAAATTTTTTTTTTAAAAGAAAAAAACGATAAAAATATTTAATAAAATTGTAAAAACAATTATAAATATTTTACAAATATTGTTTTAAGAGAGTTGTACTAAAATAATTTATATATACGACAAAAATACAAGCCTCCTATGCATAATTATAAAAAGAGACTTATTTGTCAGCATGTGAAAAAAAAACAGGGTCACGAAGGGTCTTTAATAAAAAAATAACATTTTTAGGAACTTACCAATCCAGAAGATGGGTGTTTTGAGATACTGAAAGGCTAAGTATACCCCATAAAATGCACGGACATGAATGGTGGTGAAAACCGCGACGTTGAGCCAGATAATGTTTTTCTTGTGGACTTATTTGCCCGATTTTTCTATCTTCGTATTCGATGGAGGAATGGAAATGGATATTTAGACTTCGGTGGGAGGCATGGCTTGCAGCAGTCAGTGACATGAAGAGGTCTATTGTCTCTCTCTCTCAACAGTGACAATGTATTATATTATCGTATTTATATCATATTGATATCACAACAAATCTAAACATATATATATATATATATATGATAATTTAAACCAATAACCCTATATTATGTAATACGTATAACAAGCTTGTCATGTTGTATATAGAACTAATTATAAACTAACTAATTATACGCATAATTGACATGTCTCCTTGCACCACCATATGTAATGTACTGAGGATGAATAAATAAAATATAATAGATTAAAAGCCAAGTTAAAAGCAAGATTGAGAGATCCCAAAGTAACTTCTAAAGATAGATTGTTAGCCGACAGGTAGGCGCCAGACTCGAATATCATCGACACGTGCATGACCCAATTCTCTTAGTCAGAGCGGTCGTATAAAAAGGCCGCGTAGCAACAGCCAGTTCAGTCCAGTTCCCCATCTGCGCGTCGCCGGTTGTCTCCAAGTTCACCCTCATTCACCATGTAAAACAGTAAGGAATCTTCTATCTCCATCTTAGCTTTTGGCTCGCTTTTTATCTATTCAAGGAACTTTCTTTCAACTGTGTCTCTTCGTTTTTTGTGTGTGTGGACATTCCCAAGTTTCCACTCTGCCTCGACCACGACTGCCTGTACTTTGTGAGAACTGTTAAAGGTCCTACAAGGTGCAGCGAGGTACTGGAAAACTCTCCACCCCTGACTGTCCCTCGCGGTTACTACAGGTTTGACCCTCGGTTGCCACAACTTATAGCGAGAGTCGACGAGGTTCTACAAGAGTCAACCAGAACTCCAACGCATTATAACAGAGAGTCGACAGAGCCTCAACACAATATTACAGTTAGTCGACAGGATCCCTAATCACAGATAAGGATCTCAACACTATATCACATATATATTTTTAATAGAGCAATCCATAAATAAATCTTTAATTAAAAAGGCATATATTGGATCAAAATTTATCATCAAAGCTTGGCGTATTGGTAAAATAAATGATATTTTGATCCAATATATGCCTTTTTAATTAAATATATTTTCATATATTAGCAAACACTATCTTAAGGAGCCATTCAGTAAACCGAGTCAAAATGACTTGATATCACAGATTCAAACACATGTATTTGTCAAACACGTGAACGCGCGGTTTTGGAAGAATATGATAGGTTCTTTTTATGGCAGATTTATAATTAAACACAGAGAAAATAGAGAAATATTATAGAAATATTTAACTGCATATTTTTCAAACAAAAACCCCTTAGTTGCAACAAAATGAAAGCAATTATTTTAATATTTGGTTTAAATGATATATATAATTTATATTTAATATATGCTTATAGTAGTTTTTATATTTTCTGTGAAAAGAATATGAATAATAATTAGAGAAAATGCAATAAAAATGTGATAAAATATTAAATCTAGTGGTGGTGGTGGTGTCTTGTCCATATTTAGTAAAAACATCTTTATTATTTATAGGCGCCTAAAATTTTACATAAATTCTAAAAGTGTACAATTGTTTAAAATGAATATTGAAGCCACAAAAAAATCTAAATTCAATTTCAAAAGCTTCAAATTCAAAACTTTGAAAAGTAATTTTTACATTTGATTTCTATATATTTCTTTGTTTTTAAATAAAATTTTGAGTTAAAAATTTGAAATATAAAAGTTAAATGTTTTATAAATATATATATAAAATTAAGAAAATGTAGCTTAAAATATTTAAAATAATAAAATTAAAGCAGCCAACTTTTTAGAATTTTATTTTTTATTTTAGAAAAATCACAGATGGGTTTTTAAACAGCTACACTTCCAATGTTTCGTTTGCTTTTATAAAAATTCGAATTGATTCTAATATTCCGTAAAATGTTAAATGGAGATATTTTAAATATATATATAAGGTTTAAACTTGTGTGTTAAAATTACACACACACTCTACATTTTGAATAATATTTGGCAAAATGAAATTGTTTGGAAAACATTCACGGTAAGATTTTAATATAATACACACAAAAATATTGTCCAAATTAAATAATTGAAGGTGAAAAATATGAAATGTTCAAACACATAAACATATGGTAAGCAAAATATATTTCGAGTAAAATGAAGAAAAATGTTAAATCATTAAATCCCATAATTTAATTTTATATTTTCAGCAACAAACTATATACGTTATGTTCTAACAATAATTTAAGTTTTTTCACGCAAACATTTAAAATTATATATATAATTATATATAATATATGTGAAATATATTTAAGTTATTATAATATTTATACTAGATTTAATGGACAAGACACCACCACCACCACTAGATTTAATATTTTATCACATTTTTATTGCATTTTCTCTAATTATTATTCATATTCTTTTCACAGAAAATATAAAAACTACTATAAGCATATATTAAAAATTCATTATTTATAAAAATTGCCGGTCTTGAATCTGAAGTAAATAAGGATCAATTTTCAGCAATACTTTTATATCAAACGTATTGAAGTATAAACGTTTATACTTTGAATAGTTTGATAATAAAAGAAAAAGGTATTACTTAAAAGTGAACGTTTTTACTTCATATCCTAAAACTATTTTATTTCGAAAAATATTTATTAAATATATCATCTAAATTTTCATAAATATATATATATATAATCAATATATAGGGATTAAAAATTGTGAATAACACGAAAACCATTAAAACCAAACGAGTTGTTAAATTGATTGAAAAAGTAAATATTTTGAATCATACTGTCATCTAAAAAAACTACCTTTCTGATTTTTTAACCATTAACAAAGGATAAGCATCATAATCGCTGAAAATATTATTTATGTGGCCTGTGGAATTTTAAACACAATATACAGAAAAATGATAGCATGCAATTATGTATTACAGGCACATATAATCACAAATAACAATATACTTTTTAAGGGTTCCCTTTTTTTTAAGTTTGATATAAAGATTTGGTTCAAATATACTTTGGAGAATGTAATATTTCAATACATTTCGACCGATGTTCTTAACTTAAATTTATCAACACATGTATATCGTTAATAAAAAGCATGATTTTGAAAATATAGAGTTTTTTGAATTGTTTTAGATGTTAGAAAAATGAAGCCTCAAATTTTATAACAAAATCCTGAAAGAAAAATACTGAGAGATTTTTTTAAATACCCTTTATTATTATATTGAAGTGTGTCGAATCCGCCCCTGTACTGATGGGGGTCATAGCCCGATACCATCATATACAGCTTTGGCTTCTTGTCTGAATTTGCCAAAACTGGTGTTGTAGCATATTTGAATCCCCAAGAATACGTTTTGTACTGGGGTGTAAACCAAAATATAATGTTTTAATGCACCTTTAATGGGGAGAGGTGTTTCTTTTTTGGTACACATATGCACTACGAAATATACATCAACAGGTAATAAACTAAATTGAACAAATACACATCTCAACATGCTAAGAATTCCCTTTTGGGGGAAAATTGAGGATAATATTCAAGGTACGACAAGAAAAGACGTATCTCAGAGGAAGAGACAATAGGTATAGTCTACAAATATATGGTCCATGGAATGAAGAATTCTTACAAATTCTGTAGTGAAAACCGTTGTAAGTACATTTTATAATTTCTTTGGTTTGTACCTTTCCAACACGATATATATTAAAGAAAAACTGGCCCGGTACTATATATTACTTATCGAAATGTATATTGTCCATTAGTTTCTTCGTTTAGATTATATATAGGTTTGTCTCGATCGTTTTAATCAAACGTTGATTGCAATTTTACGCCGCTCGGCATTTTTTAGAAATAAATTTAACTTCGTCAAGGGTTGTAAGAAAAAAACAATCCGATACCTCGTAATATGTTGAAGTAATAATGATTAAGATACAGGGTGGATCCAACGTACTGAAATTTTCTCAAGCCCTAACTTTGGTCAATTTAGATACTAGCACATATGTCAACTTCTCTCTTCAGCTCTGGATGATGAATTACTGATTGCTAAATACTTTAAGTTATGCACATAAGCTGGGCGCATAAGAAAGAATGCAGGGCAAAGGATACTGGAGGATGACCTATCTGTAAATAGGTAACTGAATGTGAGACAAACTTTATTTTGTTGTAAATGTTTCCTCTTCCCTCTCCTCTTGTTGATGTGTAAATACGGCGAATCCTATATGGGGCGGAATGCCCTAAATAAAGGCTTTTGTTGTTGTTGTTGTTGTTGTTGTACAGGGTGGATCCAAAAAAACTTTCAAAACTTTAAAAGTTAGTAACTCCGAGAATATTTGAGCAGTGCGGTAACTCAGGATACAATGAGGTATTTTTATGGAAAATAAAGAAAAATTCTAAAATGGTTTCAGTTACAATTTCAACCGTTATTTGGCGATTATAAATTCATACATTAGGTATTAACGATCCATCTAATTATAAGATAAAATATTAAGATGAAAATTTCATTTAAAAATAAAAACGAACTTCTACTGTCCTTACTTCGTTGAAAAAATATTGGGAGGGCTTGGCTCATCATTGGTGAACCCACCGTGGCTTCGCCAATTTAATCCATCAGACCGCTCTTCTATTGTATTCTACTTATATACCTGACACTACATAGGAATTTTTGCTGAGGTATTTTAGCAAACTATGGACATAAGTTTGAGATTAGTAATAACATATGTATCGAGCAATACTCTTCCGTAAACCACATCCAACAAATGTCAGATATTCCTCTATAGCGTCAGATACCCCAATACTATTTTAGAGCGGTCTGGTGGATTAAATTGGCAGAACTGCTGGGAGGGTTCACCACTGATGAGCCAGGCCCTCCCAATATTTTACATCGTAGAACATTTTTTTTTTTAGAAAAAATTATGTTAATTTTTTTCAATTTCTTATATAAACGTATTGAAGAAAATTAAAGGAAATGAAACATCCCGTTATTTCTGACTTCTATACTTTTAGTTCACTCGGAGTTTTAAAATCAGATTTTGAAATTTTTATTTTAATGTGAATGTAGCTATCTATTAAAGTTCTTTGTTATTAGTAATCCTTCTGATATAGTCGCAATGCTTTGCCATAATTTTATTATATCGTTATTTTTTAAAATAATTTTTATAAATGTGATTTTTTTTTTTTTGCAAATTAATTTTTACAAATTCTTCTTTCTCGGCATTAAACGAGTTGAACATCTTGAGATGTTATTCCCTGAAAGATATTCCTGAAATATTTCTTAAATATCTTTAGCAGCATTCTCTCATTGGTAGATTTATAATATAGGATTTATTGAGATAGATCGCGCACATGTATGATATTCTTTATTGCATGTTCTTATGTATATAATGTGTGAGTTGTGGTTAGAGAGTAACGAATGTCTGCATTATAAAAATATTCATTATGATTATAAAGATCTAGTTCCATGCGAGTAACTTGTTATGTATAGAACAAACTTTTTTATTTTAAACTATTCGCCGACACACATATAAACAGGATTTGATTCTTTTGAGTAACTGTAAAAAATTTAAAAGTTATCCAGATACATTTTCTATAAAATCAAAAATTTCAAATTAAAACGCAAAAATCTCACAATTTCATATATAATTTTTGGTCTACCATATTCAAGGAATAATGTTTTTATATATTTATATTTCAAAAAGATAGATAAATTAAACCTATCACAGAAATGATCCCTCTCGTAAAAGAAAGATGGCTACTTGCCTAATGACCGCAGACGACTGGAAGCATTTATCGTCTTCCCTGTAAAATGAACAAAGATCTACTTAATATTTGGCGCGGTACTCGGTCAATTTTGCACGTCAGAATGTATAGAGAAATATTATTATGTATATAGAGCGAAAACACATCATTAAATACGAAACCCATTAAATCGATATCATAAGGAAAAATAAAGACAGCGACGTTTCATTTTTTCCTTATAAAAGTTTATGGCGTCGATATTATCGGGAAAACAGAGTAATTCTTGAAGATATTATTACTAAATTTAGAATATAATTGTATATAGTTGCGGAACTACTGGTTTCCTGTGCTGCTCTTTTCCTGATATTGCACCTTGTACGGAGAATCTGTATAAGACTAACGTCTTAATAAAGGCTTTGTGTGTGTGTGTGATACTAAATTTAGAACAAATGCCAGGGCCAATTTTTTTTAATGGTGAAAATTGATTATTTTTATAAGGTCATCTACTTTCTTAACTCTTTTTACCATTTGGTTTGTCTGATACCGTTTCCGTAAAGCCCTTTCTAAATGGATTTTTAATAAATCGAAGGAATTAAATGGATATATTCCTTAATGTCCTGCTCCATACCTATATTTCGTTATTCACTTTATTTTTGTAAAGATATATCCGGTAAAATATTCAAATTTTGATGGAGTATTATTTGGTTATATTATCAGCAATTTGATTAGAGTCATTCATTTCAATCCTCTCATATGTAAATTTTGAAACCTATAAAAAATTTGAGCGCCATAAAATATATAGATTTAATATTTTTTCCTGTCTCATTGGTCTTCTAAAGAGTGTTAAGAAGTGGAAAAGATAAGCATATATTTAAAATAAACTCACTGCAGGTACGTACTCATATAATTTATGTTTTGAAAGATAAACTTTTAAATTATATATTTCTAACTAGCGGACGTACCCGGCTTCGCCCGAGGTTTTACCCGAGTAAAGGTTTGTCTAACGAACATTTGTTAAAACAATTCTCTATAAACTTATTAAAAAAAAAAAGATATATTTTGATAATTTGAAACTCGTATATTTGAATCTCTCGATAAAGTGAACATTTTTTCCCGGTCCCTGTTTGCCGTGTCATCCTGAATTTTGTCTTTCATAATTTTCTACATTACAAAATCATCGTTTTATCTAGTGAACATTTTTTCCCGGTCCCTTGAAAAATACTCGATAAGGTTGAATAAATTCATGGTCGTTTATGGAAGATGGACGAAGTTCCCGGAGGTCATCTTGGGCAAGCTCCCGCGAGGCTTTCCCGCACAGCTGTGTCACCAACTCTGCCCTGATTGGTCGGTGGGTACTTGGAATGTCGGCCGGCGGCCGGGCGCTGGTGGCAAGGTGCTTGCGAGTTAAAGCTACAAATCTGCAAATAACTCTAAGGATATTATAGATATTCAAGATATTATTTTTCGTAAACCTTTCCGGGGATATGCCTAATAATATCCCAAAATTTCACGGCGATTGGATGTACGGTTTTTGAATCTATAGAGTACACACAGACCACAGACAAACAGACAAACAGACAGACAGACAGACATTCAATTTTATATATATAGATAATTCACATTTCCCTCCTTGTGTGTGTGTGATATATACAATATTTGTGTTGAATATAAATATTTATTTTCAAAATTTAGTGTCTTGGTAATCTCGATATGTGTCGTTGCGATAAAATAATATAAAATTTTATATTTTTCCATGTCTCATATAACAAGTTTATCCTTTATCTCTGAACACTTGTTAAAAATCGTTATTAAAACCATTTTTACTAGAATCACAACAAAAGTTTTAAGAATAGCATAACAACAATTTTACAGTATATATGGATACATTTTTTTAAAATCTCTATATATAAGAGAGATTTTTTTTAAAAGGTATCCATATATATTGTATAACTGTTGCTTTATCTTCATTATTATGAAAAATATGTCCAAGTGATTCTATGCAAAGTCTTTCAGTAAATGTGGAGTATCTAGGATATTTACGAGACTATTTATCTCGACATTTCTCCTTTATTCCACTGTTGGAATTGTGCACCGTAATGAAGACCTCTGGTCGAAATATCAAGATGAAAAGTTTCACCGGGATCCAAAAAAATCGCCCCGAGCGGGATTATCTGACAAATTATTGCTTAAAATAGCGCTTAAATCAGCTCTAACTTCAGATTCCCGTTGATCTATTTTCTGGATCATTTGCCTATTGAAGTTTCCGATCAACTTCTTTAATTCTACAATCTCGAGGCCGGTTAGTTCTTCCATCTTATTTTTAAATTGACATGAAAAATATTCAATATTCAAGAATCAAAACTAAGCTGAATCCTAGCTTCTGTCATCAAATGTTACGACGCTTTTCAGCGGTCGTTGTTTGTGAACAAGATTTCTATGAAAACAATATGGTTTCGTTGTGGATACAGCTTAGTGCTATATATTTTATTACCAGGAGTTGTTAATGGAATTGAGAATTAGGTATACTTAGATGGACTTGCCTCCAATATCCGTCACCAGAAAGATCCTCCTCGTCAAAGGACGGCTCCCGTCCAGGTCGGGAAAGCTTCTATGGCACTATCTTGCAGGATCATCCACACTCCTTTAGACAACTTGCCGCATCTTATTGCACTGCCGATGCCACACTCGGTGTCCACTTCCACAGAGCAGTCAGGGCACCTCCCGACAGCAGCTGCTATCCACTGGACCTTCTCCCATCACATCTTCAGGACTCCTTGCTGTCGAACTGCTGTCACCAGACTGTCTCTTCATCAGCTGACCCCTTCTTTGACCCCGCCGTCCACCTGGGCCAGTAGTACTTCCTTGACTACCACCCACGTCGTCTTGGCTCTTGTAAAGAGGAGAGTCAGATGTCACAATATTCTTAGCGTAGATCGTGCAAATTCACATCAAATACCACAACACCAATTTTGTCAAATTTGGATAAATAAGCAAACCTGTAAATTGGGTGCTGTCGTATATTCTTTGATATGAATTTGGACTTTCATACAATACAATGTTTTGGTACATTTTTAAAAATTAAAGAAGCTTTTTTTTATAAATCTAAAATATCATTTACCCCCACATCAAATCACAATGGTATATATATATGGTTTGTTGAGTTATATATTAACCACACCAAAACCATTTATGTATATCAACCTTTTTTATTTTTTTATTATGTAACAAACTTAGTTAAATTTTCTAACAAATAAACACAAATGTAGTCATAAAACATAAATGTTGAATTCTAGGTTTTCTAGGCCTATATCGTATCAATTTATATAATAGGAACTTTCTCTCTCTATAGTTGACTATATTGTATATATATATTTTTATATAGCGAAAAAAAACGTATAACTTTAACAAATATTGAAAAATGAATATATTATTCGGTTTTAGTAGGTTTGTCTTTAATATACCAGGGTTTTTCGCCATCACCTTTTTGCATCTGTCTGTACTTTACAAACGATATATCAGCCCGACGTCGGTCATAGGCTTGCCCTATGTAAGCCATGAAATCGATGAAAAGAGTGGTGACGTTGAAATAGTAGCTCAACTCACTGGTGGAATAGTCATAGGGGAAGGTATGATGGTAGTTGTGGAAACCTTCGCCGTTCGCCAGGAATCCTACCAGAACGTTCTCCACAGAGGAAATTCCGTTATCATAAGGCTTGTAGCCATAGTAATGGGCCAGGCTGTTAACTGTCCAGGCAGAATGTAGCATCAGCGTATAGCGGAAGAGCCCGTAGTAACAGAAGGACACAGCTAAGGGATAACCCAGCACGTACATACAGAACAAGGTCGGTACAACTGCAACGAAGAAGGTGGCGATCAGAAAGTAGTACCTGAAACATAAAATATGTTAGCTTAGTGGTAAGTTAGGTAGAGATCATGGTCATTTTATGAATTTAAATATGAGGAATGCTAGCTGCTAAAACCGCAGTAAAAATGTGACAACCAACCAGCCACTCCCTGCCCGTCTAGCTGCTGTCACTGCAGTTAGTGTATATAAACCCACTAATTACTCTCTTAGCGCTCTCTTTAATATTAGGACCATAAAGTGTTTTCCTTTTTTTTTTCCTTCTCAAATTTGAAGATGTTCCGTGTGTGTTTTACTTAGCTTGATTAAAAATGAAATTTTTCAGAATTCTTATATTTGAATATTGAACATTCTAAGAGATTTGAGGAAGAATATTCTGCAATGAGTGAATTTTAAATTACTATTCCTCATCTACCGTTTACTTACTTGCGTTGGAAGCGCACCACAGGGTCGGCCAGAACATCGCTCATATCAATTTCCTTGCCCCTGGCAAGCACCTCCGGGTGTTTTCTGCACATCAGCCAGCCCATGTGGGCGAAGAAGAATCCTCTGCTGATATTGTAAGGGTCGGCGTCGGTGTCAGTGTATTTGTGGTGAAGGCGATGGTCGCGCACCCACAAGAAGATATCCTCCTGAAGCACACCCAGGAATGGTCGCGGGCACATGGAGGAAATTAGACCAGTTTGAAGGAAAGGGTTTGAAAAACACGCGAAATCAAATTAAGAAAATATATGAGGATGGGTCTGATTGGTAAGTAGTGCAGAGAGATATGATACACTTTGTTAAATATGTGTAGTCAGAGATAGGGCTGATTGATAAATGGAAGTAGTTAAAGATGGACTATTTTGTTAGATGGTATAATTTAAAACGGATTACAAAGATTAATTAATCAGTTACAAATGTGGAAGAAAATAGATGGGACAGTATTTTTGGACAAAATAAAACATGGTGCAGATGGGGCAATTTGGTAAAATGCGTGTAGTTAGAGATGGGACCTGATACATGGGAAAGTGACTCAATATACCTGGCCAGCGACACCAGATAGGAACATGAGGAAGATCCTAAGCGGAAGCTTGGCTTTGTATGTACGGTGGCACCAGTAGCGGTGGTACCCGGCCGTGATGCCAATCCCTCCAACCAAGCTGTACCAGAAACCTGAACAACACGTACATCTATTACATTTGCATAAATCCCATCCTTTAGATAGAAAAAAACATTTTTAATCATTTTTACTCCACTAACTCCTAGAGATCAGAAGATGATATATTAGCTTGGGCCCTAGTTGACCAATATTCGATATTTTTGGTTGAATTTAGATAAGTCTTGAAATCTTCGCTTCTAAATTTAAATTGCACCTATCTAGCCAGCATGCAAGATATTAGTTCCCTATTTATGAGAAAGAAAATCATAAATTATTTTTAGCAAAAATTCAATAACATATTTATAATTATAAATTTAAAAGCCTATAATAGCAAGTTATAATCCATGGTTAAAAATGCAGGTGTTCATAAAAGAAAGACGACTAGAGTTCACTCCCTTTCTGATCGAAACTGGAACTTTAGATAATAAGTAAAGAAAGAAACATTAAAATAACCCTTGAGAGAATGTTGTTTGAATAAAAAACTAATAAGTAAATAATTTGCTCAAGTGACTTCCACGATCAAAACCTAAAAAAATTAAATGATAAAATATTAATTCAATTGTATAAAATATCCGCATTATAAAAAATATTTAAATTATTCCTAGAATAAGGCTGTGCTAAAAACAATTCACGTAAAATATACTAAGCCTTCCATGTATAATATAATGATAAACAGTGACTTATTTGTCAGCATGTGGAATCACTAAATCTCCGTATTTAAGTGAAAGTAACACTTTCAGGAACTTACCAATCCAGAAATTAGGTGTTTTAGGATACTGCCAGGCTAAGCGTAGCCCGTTTAATGCAAGGAGGTGAAGAAGGGCAAACATCGTGGCGTTGAACCAAATAATCTGTTTCTTGTAAACTTTGCCAGATTTTTCTGTCTTCGCATCCGACGGAGGAATGGAAATGGGTTCGGCGACTTCGGTGGGAGGCATGGCTTGTGATATGAGGAGCCTGCAACAGCCAGTGACATGAGGAGGTCTATGGTCTATAACACTCAGAGATATGAGAAGGTATAGTATCTGTAACATTCAGTGATATGAGGAGGCATGGATTCTGCAACAGTAACATAAAAGGTGGGTCTAAACATATATATATTTTAATATTTTAAAAAACACTTTATTAAAAAGTTGTTTGTGAAACAGAGGCAAATGGCTTTATAACATAGGTACAAATCCACGTGTTTGGCAATCACAGGACCGCGTGGTTTTGGATAACTATGATAATTTATAATATAATATAATGCGGTTTGTGATTGTAAAACGACATTTGAAAATTATCCCGCATGTGTTTCTTTTCAACGAAAAATCAAAATTTATTTTAAGGAGAAATAACGATTATTTCCAACCTTAGGGATGAGGTATGAAAGGGTGAATTGTGAAGGGTAAGATAAACGGATATGATAATTTATTTTTAAGAATGATCGTTTCTCGATTTCATAACATCATCCTACGAGAAGGGTTAGGAAATAGGTCGAATTTGCCAAACATGTGTTTAGGCTGGTGAGAAGTGGCAGAGAGGTTTTTAGACGAGAATACAACATAAAGTGGCGGCAGGATGATATTCATGTTTCTAAAGAAGCATTTCCCCCTTTAATTATACACCAGAGCGATGCATTATGTTTTATATCATAGTAAAAACTTTACTAGTTATGTGATAAAGGATTAGCCACAACACACCAGTTTTGTAAAATTCAGGTAAAAGGCATTTAAAAATATATATTGGATTATATTGGATTGAATAAAATATTTATTTGCCAATATTTTGGTTGGCTGAACGCCAAACCTTTATCAAGGCATTACATTTTGTATAAACAAACTCAGCGCCGCATAGTGTTATTATATTACAGTTAAAAAAATTTTGTTTAAATACAAAGGAGGTGGGGGAGGGGGGATTTTTGAATGAAAAAAATATAAAAATTACTATCAGAATAAGTTAAATATTATAAAGGATGTGTGAATATTAAAGGATAAAAAATAATAAGATCTTTCCTTTATTTAAAAAAATTGTATCAAGACTATATAATAAATTCATCAAATAATTCACACACATTAAGAGATAAATGTATATAATAATATATCGTTTTGAAAACATAGCAATCCATATTTAATTCATTAGATAATAAAAAGGCATATATTGGATTTAATAAAAGATTTATTTTGCCAATATTTCGGTTGGCTGAATGCCAAACCTTTATCAAGGCATTACATTTTGTATACACAAACTCAGCGCCGCATAGTGTTATAATATCACAGTTGAAATCATTTAAAATACAAAGTAGGTGGGGGTAATTTGTGCATGAAAAAATTATTTAAAAATTACAATCAGAATAAGTTAAATATCTTAAAATATTAAAGGAAAAATAATGAGGTCCCTCTTATATTTTTTAAAATATTTGTGATAAGTACATAAAATATAATTCATTAAGAGCTAAATGTAAAAATATATGTATCTATTAAAACATTTGAAAATAAATTAAAAATTATTTAAACAAAAAACTATATGAACTTTTTAAAAAGGTTTAACAATAAAATGTGGGTATTTAAAAAATTCATTCCAAAATTTTATGGAGATCGATTTATCTATAAGTAATTTTTTTATATAAAAATGCATTAAAACGGAAGTTAAAACAATTTAGAATGAATATATGAGAAAAATAAATTAAAAGTGGAAATTAAAAATGTTTAATGTATTGCATGAAATATGTTTAATGTATAAATACTTTTGTGTTTTGAAGAGATAAATGTAAAAATAATTAAACAAGTGGTGTGTATAATTTTCAGGTTATTACTAATGTGTGAAAATAGAATTTAAGAAATCGCGGATTATAACACTATGCGGCGCTGAGTTTGGGTATACAAAAATGTAATGCCTCGATAAAGGTTGGCCTTCAGCCAACCGAAATATTGGCAAAATAAATATTTTATTAAATCCAATATATTCCTTTTTATTATCTAATAATAATATATGTAAGTTATCTATTAAAACATTTGAAAATAAAAATGATTTGAACAAAAACTACAAGAAATTTAAAAATATTAACTATAAAATGTATAATGCATTTTTAAATACACATTAAATTAAAGAAACTTCCAGACTTCACTCTATACACTTATGGACAACACTTAAGTAAGTTTTACATCTCAGCATGTATATCGGGATTCAAACAATAACTACGAAAGTTATTACAGTGAACTTTATTGAAGACACACGAGATAACCAAGTGTGAACAGCCTCTGTCTCCTTAAAACCGCTGGGAGGGTTCACCACTGATGAGCCAAGTCCTCCCATCGCAGTAAGGACAGTAGAAGTTTGATTTATTTGTGAAAAGAAACATTCGCGTCTTAATGTCTTATTTGTTATATCAAAGTGCGTTAACCAAAAAATATTTCAAGTAAAACGATCAAAAAATCACTAAATGTTTTATTTGATTTTATATTTCAGCAACAAACAATGGTCGCTATGATCTGATAATTTATCGCCGATCTCATGGAATCAAAATCCGCTCTGGACTGATGAAGGCCAATAGGCCGAAAGCCTGGTGAACGTTCTGAATTTTTCATAACTGGTGCTATGGCGTGATCACCGAACTGAGCCTGCTAGCTTGCGGAGAAGGTTAAAAGATAGCGCTTAATATTAGCATCAATTTTGAGGGGAGAGGTGACCTTATAAATTAATATCAATAATTAAAAACCATATATTTGAACTATATTAATTTAACTTACCGTGAAAAAAATCCCTCCTGTGAGACGGCTATTGGTTTGACGGCGGCCGCAGACGACTGAAGGCACTTGTTGTCTGCCCGTGAACAACGGTCTACTTAATATTTGTGCGCAACCGTCGAACTTAGCGCTTCACGAGTCACAATGTCGAAATATATTATAAAATAATCGCATCATTAAATGACAAACCCATTAAAGGAAGGAAAAAGGAAGAGGAAAGGAAAAATATAGGCATTTTTATTATTATTATTGTTGTTTCTTTTTGTCCCTTAGGGTCATTTTGTCAATATTATTACACCAGCTTGGGATGTTTGTCCGGATTTTTGTACATTGGTGTACACGAACGCGTAGAATTTAATACTTGGGGTGAATAGATAATATTCACATGGTCTATGTGACCATTCTCTCCTCTGGTCGTGTCTTCGGATAATTATTGTCTATTAACTCTTTAAAAAGTATATTTATCTTTCTTCTCTCTTGTCTCAATAATACGTACATTGCGCGGGTGAGAAATGTGTGGTTAATATTTTGGAAAGTGTTTTTACAACGGTGATTTTATTATGAATCAGCCCAAAATATCTGAAATTTAAATAGTTTCCTATGTGTGTAGGTTTTCTGTAGATAGTGGGGTTTCTATGTTTAGTATCTGAAAAGGCTAAATAATAATTGTTTTCAATTTCGTATGTAAACTTTAACTAAGGCTTGACACTATTCAGAAAATAACAACGATCAATCCGAAAAATCTCCTATACAGTTACGGATCAGAAAGAATTGCCAGAATTTTGAAGTAATATAATTACCACATATCAATCCGCACCAAATTTAAAACAAATCCTACGCCACTCAGACACCAAGCATAATAGCACAAACAGGAAAACAATCGGGTAGAAAAACTGAAGATTATGGGAATAACTTTTAAAAATCATAGAAATAAAAACAAATTGGATTTTGTGCCCCATATTGATGATATTATTACTAAGACAAATAGAGGTAGTGGATACCTAATTGGATTAACCGGGAAAGCATGGGGACTGGACAGTAAAAGAAGAATAGAACTCTACAAGACACTGTTTCGAAGTTCACTAACTTATGGTTCCACGATCTGGTTCCACTTTATACCCAAAAAAGTCAAAGATAAATTAAACTCTCTGCAGTACAAAATTTTGAAGCACAGTACACAGGTTTATAATTCAACATCTTCAAACAGTACTCATATTGTTGCTAGAACACCAAAGCTCACGGATTTTATTGAAACAAATATACTAAAAATGAATATTGGATACAAAAAAAAAATCAGATCCAACTAAAAGAAAAATGATATCTAATTTTATAAACCAGAAATTTGAGGAATACTATGGAGGTGCCAATGATAATTTCAAGGGATTCTTTGATACTTCAAGAATTCCTAACTATGTTCAACCCAACTTCTATAACGTTCAATTTTTTACTGGACATGGTGACTTCAACACATATTTGTTTAGAATTGGCAAAATTGGTTCACCTGCATGCACTTGTGGAAACGAACAACAAACCCCTGAACACCTTCTGATACACTGTCCATTAACTTCTGATCTAAGGGAAGAAAACCAACTTTACCCGACTAATACAAAACAAGCTGCTTGCAATAAAGACCAATACATCAAGTTTAATAGATTCTGCAGGATGTATATTTTGAGGCGAAAGTGTTGACTGTACATATTTCAAGCTACTACTTATAATTGCTATATGTAAAATTTGACATCGAACGTTTAATTTTAATGAATTCCAATGTTCAATTGTATTAATTGTATATAATTTAAAATATACACGCAATTATCCAAATTGTGGATATGGCGTGTCTCTCCCAACTATTAAATAAATAAAATGTCAATTACAATATTTCATGCAGAACCTGTCAAGCTACTTACATTTGAGAAACCAGAAAACCATTGAAAGACCGTTTTAACCAACACAAAGCAACTCTACGGATTCACAAATCGCTATCAATCCTAGTAGACCATGCATTAAACAATACCCGAATTTGACAAAGCATCTATTTTATACCGGAATATAGGAGTAAACGCTGCAGATTATTTTAGAAAGCTGGGCCTATATGGAAGATTCAAAACCATAAATACAAAAATTGACCTGCCCGAAATCTATGGAGAATTTATATCTTCCTAATTTATTTCATTTTTTTGTATATATTTTTAATCTAATCTTATTTATTTTTATAAATATGTGCGTGGATGTATTGTAACATATGATGTGACATAACATGTGATGTATTGTATCATAATCATCATTGATTTTTATAAATGTATGTACTATTTATCATTCTATTGGAGAAAAAAATATATTTTTATTACAACAATCGTTTGTATATAATATATTTGATGTATCAGCTTACTTCCTACTTTGGTCTTTATAGCGAGAGTGGCTCACCTGCCCCACGTGATTGAATCACAAAAAAAAACCTTGATAAAGAGAGGTGAATTGCCTATTGAAATATTGGTTAAATAAATTATTAATTCATATACAATAAATGCGCTGAATATTTATTTATAGATAATATTTTATGGATTGCTTCATCTTTAAAAATATAATTCGACTCTCGATAATTTGAAACTCAGGGGACCAGAGAAATATTTTAATTTATTAAGAGTTTAAAATAACTCGTTCGGCCCAAGAGAAATTTGAGCTCTAACATTGTTTAGTTAGTTCGCGGGCTGGTCTGGCTTGAGGAAGTCACCAGCAACATTTTCCCTCATATTTTATTTTTCAGATAGAATCTTACATATTTATAAAATCAAGTTAACAAGAGCTTAATCAAAATTCGTGATTTATTATTTCAAACATTGGTACAGTTATTAACAAATGTTAATTTGTGGTAAGATACTATTCCTTCAACTTCAAATTACCGAGGGGACCAATTGATATTGACTTTATTCAAATTATCGAGTATATATTTTTCAAGGGACCGGAAAAACATTTCAAATTATCGAGAGTCGACTGTTAATTGTTTTATAAACTGTGCCTTATTAATTTTAAATCGGTGTTGTGTTTTTTAAAAGACACTTTAAGGTTCGCGAATACTAATAATTTATTTGAAAGATTTTCTATTCCAACATTTTACGTCAACAAGAAACTATTCTTATTTTCAGTGATGATTTTTAATGATAAGGTTTCTGATTGGATAGTTTACCGGTGACATATCGCTTCCATTTCAAAATATTGTCACGTAGGAAAACAAACTTCATACCACACTTTATTTAAGGCAAGTTTAAATTAAAATTTATAAAATACCAGATAGGCAACGAGGTAAATTTACAGAGTAGCAAAAAATAAATATCAAGATTAATAATATCTTCAAAAAATAATAAATATTTAGCTCTACACTATTATTCCATAAGGAAATAATGGAGTTCACTTAGTATTTTTGTTTGTTTCCTTTATTTGTATTTACTGTTGTAGTGATTGTGTGTGTTTTTAATTATCAACTATTTCCTTGACGTTACTTCATCATTAGGTGTTCTAGCCCCGAGCCTATTGGTTGGATCCAAAACTGATATAAGCAATATTTGCCTCATTGCCGTTTATGTATTAAAAAGTAGTTTTCCTATATTTGTTTTTTATTGTTGTGTAGGAGTGTTTCCTTTTTTGTTTTTAGATTACGAAACTCAATAATTGAAAGTCAACTTTAGAGAGCAAACTCGAGACCAGTGGACCCACCAGCACAGGTTAGTGGTGACATATATGTACTAGAGTATTGATGGTTTAGTTGGTTGTGTGTGTGTGTTGGCTATAGCTAGGGATCCAACTTTAATATGTGTCTGATTCACTAAATTGTCATGAGTTTAAGTCAAAAGACTATATATATATATCCATTGTGAATATATTTATGTAAGAAAAAAAGACGTACCTGGATCGGTGAAAGAAAAACCTCTTATCTTATTCTTTTTATCCTTTTAATTTTTTAATTTTGACCAATGACGAACTTATTTCAATGTGATCTACAAGAGAATTTGTAAATTACTTTTAAGTTTATTGTGCAATAAATTGATAAAGAGAAAACAATCTCTCGAATTTTTTTAGATAAAATAGTTTTTTTTTCCTTTAACAGATCCGGGTACGCCTTTTTCTTATAGAGATTTAAAAAAAAAAAGAGTACGAAAAAGGCATCTCCTTATCATGCAACTGAAAGTTGCTGATGGCTGATGATTTCAAAAAAGAAAAAAGAAATTCATCTTCCTTCATGTTTTACTTTATTTGATTATCCAAACAGGAAGAGTTCTAGCGCTTATAAAAAAGAGTGTTGGCTAGAAACATACACTTAGTTTGCCTTATTTCTATTTGTCTATTTCTCTTCAACTAGCCATAGGTTGGTGGGCAGTATCCCTAGTCTCTCAGAGCTTTCTGTCTATGGATGGTCTATTGAGGATATCGTTGCATGACTCCTGATTCCCATTCTCGGCATTCCTTGTCTTCCCTTTATACATCCCTCCACCTCTATCCACTCTGAGAATATTTCCAAACCTACCACTCCTCTCAGTAGTATCCAGAAGGTCATTTCCATCTTCATCCTTTTAGAACATTGCTTATTGCTTAGTCTGTCAGTTCACGGCAGTCTCATGAGATCTGTTCTTTCACGGCTAACAGCTAATGTTCCATTTTTTTCCTAATTCGCAATAATTTATATTTTTTCGCGCAACTTGAAAATATAAAATTGTATTCGTAGTTGATGTATGCGGCAATCGTTCCTGACGCATTACATATTCCTAAATTTGTAAGATTCCAACATTTTTATGAAACCTCAAAAAGGCGCTCCCGAATTCTTTATGATGAATTATGATAGATTCAAAAAAATGTATGCAAGCCATGTTGAGTGTAAAGTCACCTTTGATGGGTACGGCCTGAGCTCCGTAAACAAATCCAAGAAGCTGTATAAAGCATAAGGAAATGCTCTTAGGGTAAGAAAAATATATCCACCACATTGCGGGCAGAAATATCTAAGTCAAGCGCTGAGTATAAACCTACCTATATATTGTCTCTCGTAGAAAAATTAGGAAAGACAAACGTCGTTGCCTTGTCATCACTAGTCAATATTATATTTGTTTTTATCCAAACAGTTAAACCTTATTTACATAATGAAACAGAGAGGCAATGAGAATAGAATGGTGAGTGACAACATTTTGAGATCAATGATCTTTTGATAAAGTATTCAATATTTCGTTGCAACCTACGTAGATACACTCATGGACAAAACTTAAGGAAGTTGTACCTTTTAGCATGTATATCGGGATTGAGACAATAACCCTGAAAGATACACTCATGGACAAAACTTAAGGAAGTTGTACCTTTTAGCATGTATATCGGGATTCAGACAATAACTCTGAAAGATACACTCATGGACAAAACTTAAGGAAGTTGTACCTTTTAGCATGTATATCGGGATTGAGACAATAACTCTGAAAGATACACTCATGGACAAAACTTAAGGAAGTTGTACCTTTTAGCATGTATATCGGGATTCAGACAATAACCCTGAAAGATACACTCATGGACAAAACTTAAGGAAGTTGTACCTTTTAGCATGTATATCGGGATTCAGACAATAACCCTGAAAGATACACTCATGGACAAAACTTAAGGAAGTTGTACCTTTTAGCATGTATATCAGGATTCAGACAATAACCCTGAAAGATACACTCATGGACAAAACTTAAGGAAGTTGTACCTTTTAGCATGTATATCAGGATTCAGACAATAACTCTGAAAGATACACTCATGGACAAAACTTAAGGAAGTTGTACCTTTTAGCATGTATATCAGGATTCAGACAATAACTCTGAAAGATATTACAGTTACCTTTATTGAAGACACACAATATAACCAAATGTGAACAAAATTGTCTCTGTATTCTTTTTTTTTTTTAATAGATGACCGACGAAATAAAATACTTTCCACTTCCTTAAGTTTTGTCCATGAGTGTACATTTATAAATCTAACACAACTAGGCAACTCTCCAATGAACTCAAACCGCCTCTGATGACAAAAGTTTCTGTTGGGAAAAAAATATATATTCTTGAAGGAAGATAAAGATATTTTATTTCCTAAAGGTATAAAACTATAAAAGAAGGACAAAGAGATAAAAAATTATATGTACATCAGCAGCTCACACAGCCCTGCTCTATCAATTAACCGCTAGCCTACTAACAATCCAACAAGGCCGCGCTATATAGGCAGAGATGTCAATTTGCATAGACAATACTAAAACTATGCAAATATCTGCATATCAAATATCGTAGAAATATCTGCAATTGTCAATTTCAACAGTTTCAAGCAAAATGCTTCCAAATGGGATCAACCTCTTGTTGCCAACTCATTCCGTGGCTTGACAGGTAAGTTTCTGCTCTTTGCAACTTTTTATTCTAAGTATTCTTCCGGGGATAGATTAAATCTCCATATAGACAGCGAAGAAGTCATCGAATCTCGGTCCTAGAGAAATCTAGCGGAGATTGGTAAAATACAAAATAGGTCGCTGTCAAAACATTCTACAAGCAATTATAAACCTTTCTGGCGCGTGAAACATCCACGCGCCACGTTTCCCAATTGTTCCTTATCATCGTGTGTTGTTATGAACTTATCTGATGAACATTTGTAACTGCCAGGTCAACTGGAGGCTCTAGAATACCTTGTAAATGGTCGGAGATTGGATACACTTATTTATAAGGAGAGTTTATGTATCAAATTTCCATTGCTCTTTCCTATGTTTACATTGAGGCATAGGTGACAAAATAACTTGTTGTATTTATATGGTCAATATTTTTGGATTGTTGTTATCATTATATTATTGCGGCCTAGACCTAACTAAGTAGAGGTGCCTCTTTAAACAACATTTTCCATATAAACGTTAAAATTAAACGTAAATATATATATTCAAAGTCTTTTCAAGATGTAAATATAAAATGTATTACTCACATATATATACAGGGTGATCCAAAAGTCCCGCACAACTTTAAAAATTAATAACTCCGCGAATATTTGCGCTAAAGCAATGCGGTAAACACCATTGTGTTCAGGATGCAATGGGATTTTTTATGGCAAATAATGAAAAATTCGAAATTGATTTTAGTTACAACTTTATTCACTAGATGGCGCTCTACCAGAATCGGCGATTCAGCTGCCAAATTGTTTGATAAATTGAAAAATATAACTGAACGACACGTATTTTTCCTTTTTGAATACCAGGAAAGAACCCTGATAATATCAAATGATAAATTAATAAAACACCATTTCGCCAAAAGTTAGAAAAAATGGTTAACGATTTTTAAATACAATCTGAGATATGTAAAATAGGCATATGCAAATTAAAACATGTAGCAAAAAAAAAAAAAAAGATATTTTATATACGGTTTGTTTTCGAGAATATAATAAATTTCTAATTTTTTAAATTCAACTCTCTTAGTATCGATTATATTTATTTTAATTCATTTGAAAAATATGTATCTATCCCTGATAATTTATTTTACTCTGGAATGCCGTTGTTGTTGTTGTTGTTGTCGTGTCCAATAAAGAGCCTCAGATGTCTCCATGCATCTCCATCACAGCAACAGCAATATCCACTATCTTGGGTGTGTAAAGCTGCTGCTCTGGGTCTGTGTCAATTTTCTGCAAGGCTGCGGCCATTTCTGGTTCCACTAAGGACAGTTGTTGCATGTCCTATAGGTTCTTGTGCCATTGGATGTATTGTCATTCCTTTATAGTGTTTTGTTCTAAGTCTTGATATAGTTTTTGTCATTTTTCTCTCAGAGTTTATTTCGCATTTTGATATTTTCTTATTTTTTGTTTAATTATCTTGTATTTTGGCAAAGCATCAGCGTCAAATAATGACATTTGTTCTTTCCTTTGGCCCAACTTTCTGGCTTCCTTAGCCAATTCAAATGCCATTTCATTACCCCCGATCCCAACATGGGCAGGAATCCATTGTAGAATGCAGTTCTTCTCCAATGGTTCCAGTTGGGTAAGTAACGAGTGTATTTTCTGTGTGATTTTAGTATTGCCTTTCTGAATTGCTTCTAGAGCGGATATTGAGTCGCTGTATATTAAAATTCCTTCTGCTTGATGCAGGGATGGTTGGTTAAGGCATACATCAAAGGCTTTCCAGATAGCTGTCAGTTCACAAGTGAAGTTTGACGAAATCTGTCCTGCTCCTTCTTTGATTTTGATGTGTGTTCCATCTTGCAGTATTATGTTAATTCCGGCCCCTCCATTACTCAGGCTAAGGTCTGTAGATCCATCTGTATATGCTGTTAAAGGGGGTAACCTAGCATTTTTAATCAAGGATTTGTACTATGAGGACATAGCTGTTAACACATCAGACCTCGAAGCCCAAGGTATCAAAGTCTACCTCAATCAAAACAAAGCCATCAACATATACAATATGTATCACCCTACAAACAATAAACTTATTGACGATGAAAAAATGGTTCAATTTCTTACCGACAACACTATTATTGTAGGTGACCTTAATGCCAAAAATCAACTATGGGGATGTTCCACGCCAAACCCAAGAGGCAAAATACTATCAAACATATTTAACGACAATGCCTTCATGTGCTTAAATGATGAGAATCCTACCCATCATTCCTACAGCTATAATACTGCACAAGCACTTGATATAAGTTTTTACTATCCTGAAATTTTCCACAAATGCAAATGGAAAATATTAAAAAGTATTGTAAGTGATCATTTGCCTAATTTGATTGAAATTAGCACCAAGACCAAAACCAGCTCAATTAAAAAAAATTCTGGAACTTCAAAAAGGCTAATTGGATATCTTTCAAAAACACCATTATTAAAGCAGCCAAAGTTTCAATATCAAGAGGTAATATTAAGAATTGGATTCCAAATTATACACACCAAAATATTCAAACGCTTATAACTAAAAGAAATGAACTACGGAAAAGTGCACCCAAAACCAAACAAATTGTAGAACTGAACTGAACATTGTGAATGCAAAAATAAAAAGATTATACGTAAATGTCAAAAGGGAAAAATGAAAACAAACTTGTGAAAACCTGAAACCAAGAAACCCAAATACAAAACTTTGGCATTTGGCAAAACAAATTGAAAGATCCCAGTCACAAATTGAAAAAACAAATATGATTAAGAATACAGTTGTACACCAGCAACTAATGACAAAAATGCTGCCAATCTTCTAGGTAATTCATATCAAATAAGTAGTAAAATCAAATTTGAAATAAAAGTTAAGAAAGTTGAAAAAAGGCCCGAAAGATTATTCATGACTGTAAAAATGTCACCAGCACATAATAATTTTTCCATGAAAAAATTCAATATGAAAGAGCTAGCTTATGCATTAGAAAACACTGACCTAAACAAGACTCTTGGGCCAGATGGAATCCATAGCCAAATGATATCAAACTTGGGCAAAATTGGCAAAGAAAAACTTCTTAATATTTTCAATAACTCCTGGAAAACTGGATAATTGCCTCAAGACTAAAAACTGCAACAATAATTCCCATTAAAAAACTTGACAAATCTGCTGATGACCCAAAAAACTACCGACCTATCTCCCACAAGTATTTGCTGCAAATTAATGGAAAAAATTATACTCAGACGACTCACCTACCACCTCAATACAAGAAAACTCTTACCATAAGAACAATATGGATTTAGGAAAGGACATGGGACAATAGACCAACTCTAATTTTTCACACAAAAGGTAAAAGATGCACAAAACAGAAAACCAACTAACCACACCATAGCTGCTTTTTTAGACCTTACACAAGCCTTTGATAAAGTATGGAAAAACAAGTTAATTACACAATTATACAAACATTTCAAAATTGATGGAAAAGCTATCACTTGGATTAATGATTTCCTTAAAAATAGATACATCAGGGTCAAATATAATGGCACTCTATCTATAACCTTCAAATTGTTAAAGGATTACCACAAGGATCAGTCCTTAGCCCAAATCTCTTCACCCTATTTAATGCAGGCATAGAAGAAAAAAATTCACATAAAACCAATATTGGACTTTTCGCTGATGACATTATTCTATGGAGCAGCAGCACTAACTGGAAAAAAGCTGAAAGGGATTCGAACAAGACTCTTCTCCATCTAGAAAAATTTGTAATGAACATAAATTAGAATTTAACCCCCGATTGGCTCGACACAGGAGGGATAGAGGTTCCTAAAAATAGTACCCTCCTTCCCCCCCTCCCCCCGTTGAGAGCAGGACAGGCCTGCACAAGGCCTCCCTGCCTCTCGCCACCATCTACTCCGCCTGGTATTGCCAACCCATCTTGTCATCAATGACTACCCCCAGGATGGTCATCCTATTGACCAACGCTACCCTCCGTTTTCCATCCGGATAGCCGGCTTGTGTTCCCATTTTATCCCTTTCCTTTTAGTTCTTATCTCCCTAGATTTAAAGCTGAGGGCTTTAGTTTTGGAGACAATGAACTTAAGGCCAGAGTCATGGGCCCAGTTCGAGAGGATTTGGAATGAAGTTTCAACACACTTCTCAGCCTTCGCTCTCGAAGCAGCCTCAATGATGAGGAACTGGTTGTCAGCATAGAGAACCAGCCTGGCTCCCTCAGGTAGCTCCTCTTGGAAAACGGTGTTTACCAGGAGATTCCACAGAATAGGTCCGCAGCAAGAGCCCTGGGGGCAACCCTTAGCACAGTTTCTTTCCAACTTCAGCCCACCAAAACTGAGGCTAATCCGTCTATCCCTCAGGAAGACACGAACCAAGCTGCACAAATTATCAGGACAACCCATGTCCATCAAATTTCTCATCAGCTTGTTCCAGCTCATGGAGTTGAACGCGCCATTAATGTCCAGGGCCACGAAAAGAACCCAAGCACCCTTATTTAAGCCCATCTCAACCCCCTCTAACACCTCGTTTAGAGCTGTGGTTGTGGATTATCCTTCCCTAAAACCATGTTGGAAAGAGGAAAGGATCTCATTACTCTCTAGCCAGTGCTTCAGTCGCTGAGCTAGTAGGCTATCCAGGACCTTTACTAGACACCCTAGTAAAGAAAGCGGACGATAATCATTAGGAGAATTACCCTTTCTACCAGACTTTTCTAGAAGCACTACTCGGGCAACCTTCCATGCCTCAGGAAAAGTACCAGTGTCCAGGCACCTATTGAATTGTCAAATTATATTGACAAACATATATTTTTTTTATCAGGTTTTACAGGGAAGAATGTTGTCTTCGTCTGTTAGTGTACCAATCTCTCACGCCTTCTCATTGGACGAATGTGGCCATGTTTGTATATAATGGGGACGAGGGGAGTGCGGTGAGGACAGAGAGTGCGTGGATAATTGGCGTGGAGCCACTTATAGTGGTTTTTCTACTGGCGGTTTTCCCTGTCTGGCTGTTCTCTTGGCATCCCTGTGTTCCCAGTCCGATCCCTCCCAACGCTACAATAAAGCTAAGTAACATTTTTTATTTTATTTAACAAATCGTGAGTTGTTTTTATCTCCCTTTTGTTGTTAGTGTTGTATTCATGAGTGTACGCTTTTCTGTGTATTAAGGTACTTTAATTTAGGCCCTAGCTTATTTTATTTTTGTGTGTTAACCTGCAAAAGTGGTAACCTTTTTCAGAATAACCTGGCAAGAAGCGATAGGTGCATCCTCACCAGGGCTTTCACCGCCGTGTTATTGATCCCGTCGGGACCAGGAGATTTCCTGTTCCCGAACTTGAAAGCCGCCAGTTTCACCTCATTCTCAGAAAAGAGCGGATCCACCAAACTACAAGTGGTCAGAGAGATCTCGTCCTCTGATTCTCGTTTCCGAAGTTCCGATCCAAGATGAGGTCCAAGGTCTCCTTCAGGTCCTGAGTCTTGAACCCATCTTCCCCTTCAAGTAGCCTCAAGTTAGCGGAGCACCTTATCTTCCCAGAGACAGCCCTGTAAGGGAGACCGTATGGATTAATCTCCAGTACGGTTTTGCACTGCTCCCTCCAGTGTTTCCTCTTCGCCCTTTTGGTGTGTCTCTTGTACCCTGCTAGGACCTTCTGGAAAGCTATTCTTCTCCTAACTCTCTCTTCGCCCGTACTATTCTGGAATAGCTTCCTCATGGCCCTGACTCTCTTCCTCTCGATCTTCAGCTCCTCGGTCCACCAAGGCTGTTTAAACTTTTTAAATGCGGTAACCTTTCCAGATCCAGGCCCCAAGGTTTTGCACGTTGGTTATATCCTGGTGGAGCTCATTGAACATGCTATTAATAGAAACTCTGTCAACTGCTCCAGCCAATCTATCCCCAAGTGTGCAAGCAAACCGGCGTCTGAATCTTTCAAGGTTAAGCCCCCTGATGCTGTACCGAAGAACTCTCTCCACTGATGGCGGTTCCACTTCACAACTGGTCTCAAACCTGATGAGTATGTGGTCGCTTACGTCTGTGGGGTCCGTTTCCCACCTCAAACGCCGCATCCTGCTCGTTCTTGCCAGGGAGAAGTTTATGATGTTTTCACCGTTTTCCGTGGCAAACGTCGATTCACCATAGACGTTCGAAATCTCCAGACTCTGACCAATAACAAGATCGACCAAGCCTTTCCTTTAGAATTTTCCTCCCTGTCCCCAAACAGCTGGGTGCGCGCGTTAAAATGTAGCTTGGCACCTGCAGCTCCAGAAGACATTGTGGCTTGCATTAGATGCACTAAACAGGACCTTTGGGAGAGGCCGCTGCTTATCATAAAACAGCTCGAGGAGCATGAACTCATGGAATTCGTGTAAACTTTACACAAGGGGATAATAAACAACAACAACAACAAATAATTTCTCTGATCGTTTAAACCAATTGTGTCAAGTCCTTTCTTTTTAAGTATGTTTTTGTTCTCTTTTTTTTTTTGTGCAGGGTTCATTCAAGTTAAGATTGATTATTACATTTGATGGCACTGGGGTAGGAAATATTGGTTCTACTTGAATTCGTCGCCCCTTAAGCTTCGTGCACCACTTCTGGGGTGTCAATGCCTTATTTAGAAACTCATTCATTTCATTCAGGTCATTGAGGTACACTGCCTTGGTGACATCCATCGCAGCCCCCGACTCCTGGACTATTGAGCCGATTCTCGTTTCAGACGAAGGGTCAAACAACAGGAAAGGATCCACAGAGATCTCCATGTTGATGATCCTGTTGAGGGGGATATCAGGGGGGGGGGGGGGTGGACGATCCTTCCTATCCTCTCGCTCTGGGTATCCAGAGCTAGCTGTGCGGAAGGCACCTGAGCTCAAATTCTCAGGCGGCCGCGTCGCTTTTCGAGGACTCAAGTGGGCACCCTGCCTATCCTCTCGAGTCGTGTCGACTCTCGCTGTGTGAAGGCTGCCTGCTTTCATAGGGGACTTCCCTGGGCCATTAGTGGGCGCGGCAGGGTAATTATTAGAAATATCCAACGAGGTATTATTGGGCATACGCTCGGAGCCCGAAGGAATTTGAGCGTCCTCGGGCTTACCCTTGTCTTCAGGGGTTTTTTCAAGAGGGATGCATGAGAAGTTACTAGACCCAATACGTCGAGCTGGCCTATCAGCTCTGTATAGGTCGTTCACTCCACGGCAAGAGGGATCTGCCTCCCACCCGTTCTCAGGCGCTACCTGAGCCTCATTGGTAATGTCAATCTTTATATTTTGCATTGGCATTATTGGGGAGGGGGGGGGGGGGTGTGACCTGTATTATAATGACACCAGAACGCCACCATGTCACGCAAGGCTGAACTGGGCATATCCGTCTTTCCAGACTTGTCAGACGAGCTGTCAGCGTTGGCCACGTTCTTGTTAGAAACATGCTCAGGACGCACCACGGGAAGGTGCTGATCAGCATATGTAGGTAGCCGTCAAGCCTCCCTACTTTGCGTAATCTGCAACTGGACGTCACTCCTGTCACAGACCCCTATTAGCATCGCTAACTCTTCCACTGAGTTCCACAATGGTCTGTCGTGATCAGTTAGCCCCTACCACCCTCTTTCAGGCAGCCAGGTACAGACCGCTACTACCCGCGAGTCGGGTGCCAAGGGCTGCAGATGCCAGGCACATAGTCCTACCCACTGTCCATGCTCAGAATTAGGGCCCCGGGCCCAGCACAGTTGGTACATCCCTGGAGCAGTAATGGCTACCCAGACCAAGACCCAGACAAAGGTCCACAAGCCGGCTCACAGTTGGTACATCCTAGAAGCAGTGGCCACCCAGACCTTACGGTCCATAAACCGTCACAGTTGGTACAGTGGAGTGGACCCAGGAGGATCTCTGAACATCAGAAATAGACAGCATCAAACGACACTTACAAGATTTAGAATAGGCCATCTCAAGCCATTGAAGATAGAAAATAACAACAAAATCTACCCCACTTGCCCAAAATGTAGCTTGGCACCTGCAGCTCCAGAAGACATTGTGGTTTGCATTATATGCACTAAACAGGACTTTTGGGAGAGGCCGCTGCTTATCATAAAACAGCTCGAGGAGCATGAACTCATGGAATTCGTGTAAACTTTACACATGGGGATAAGAAACAACAACAAATAATTTCTCTGATCGTTTAAACCAATTGTGCCAAGTCCTTTCTTTTTAAGTATGTTTTTGTTCTCTTTTTTTTTTTGTGCAGGGTTCATTCAAGTTAAGATTGATGATTACATTTGATGGCACTGGGGTAGGAAAAATTGGTTCTTCTTGAATTTGAAAGTAATTGTGTTTCATATTTATGCCCTTTCTATTATTGTTGTCGTACTGAAGTGTTGAAGATCTTTTGAGTCCTTGCTTTTGTGTCCAGTTTAAATAGGTGTTATGGGATATGTGTTAGGTTACTTTACTTTTTAAGCTATTAGTGAATTTTATTGTTTTTATTTTGTCTTCTGCTTTCGAGCGAGTAGGTCTAGACCACATTCTCTCTGAATTTTCTCATTGTTGGTGGATGAAAAAGCACCAGTGATTATTTTGGCCGCTTTTGCTTGAACACTGTCTAGTCTTCCTTTTAGTGATGAGCTTGAGGGAGCCCAGACGAGTGTTGCATATTCCATTATCGGCCTTATTAAGGTGTTATATGTTGTTCTGAGAATTCTGGGTTTTGCTCCCCAATTTGTTCCACATAGCCATCTCAGAATGTTTAATTTTCTGGTAGCTCTATTTGAGGTGCTAATTATGTGTTCTGTAAATAGCAATTCCTCATCAATGACAATTAAAATAATTTTATTGACATCTTGTCAATACATGCAAAGTGCACAGTCTGCACTATTTAAAAAAAGATAATATGCATTATATACACTATGTACAATGAATATGGCGCCTCTGCCAGCGCTGCAGAGTTTGGTGGAGAATCGCCAGTGGGTCTCCAGCGACACCACGCATTTTGCGATCTACGATGAATACGTAGATCGCGTACTTCCCCGCTGAGGAGATGGTGATGGCGTGGTCCTCGAGACCAACTGGAAAGATCCAGGACTGCAGTATCCCACATAGGTATTTTGGATTTCTAATTTTATCAATTATTTGGTTGTTTATGCTTATTTTGGGGTTATTTTTATGCCTTTTTCCCCTGTCAGTGGAGAAGACGCATAGGTTTGGTTTTATTGGGTTTATGGTCATTTGGAGTTCCATTGCCCACTTTTCCAGTCCTCTCATTGATGTGTTCAGTATTTTGTCTGATTTTTCTATACTGCTACTTGTGTGCCATATGGCTATATCATCTGCATAACAGGCAACCTTTGTGTCTTCAGTGAGGTAAGGATGGATGTCGTTAATATATAGCAGATAGAGTAGAGGACTGAGCACAGATCCTTGAGGTACACCAGCCCATGTTCTTTGGTCCTTGGAAAATTCTCCATTGACCCGAACCTTTATCCTTCTTCCCTTTAAGAAGTCTGCAATCCAGATTATGGTTTTTCCTCTTACTCCGATGCTGTGCAGCCTTTCAAATAATTTCTCCCTCTACACTTGGTCAAAAGCTGAGGTCGGATCCAGGAATACGGCCGTTGTCTTCTTTGGCGGTTTTTCCTGGAAAGAATCTATTATTGATTGGCAGAAGTAGAAAAGTTGATCAGGTGTACAGTGTCTGGATCTATAGTCAGTTTGGTATAAGTTTATTTTATTATTGTTAGTGAGCCAGACTATGAGCCTAGAGTGGATAATTCGTTCTGTTATTTTACAAAGTATGCTGGTGAGAGCAATTGGCCGATAATTCTTGCTTTCCTTGGCATCTTTGTTTGGTTTCAGTATTGGCACTATAATTGATATCTTCCAATTCTTTGGTAGTTTACCAGTTTGCCATGAAATATTCAGTATTCGTAGGAGTTGAATTTTTGCTTTGTCTCCAAAGTGTTTAATCATTTGACCAAAGATTAGATCATCTCCTGGTGACCTCTTGGATCTAACTTTTCTATTGATGAGTTTAGCTCATTCAGTGTGAAGTCTCTCGAGAAAATATCTTGTTGATGGTAGTTTCTTGCTTGTGTGTGTTTAACTAACTTGTTTATATTATTTTTATAGTCCTTTCTTCATTCGTGTAGTTGAGTCTGTAAGTGCTTGAAAGATATTCAACAATTATGTCAGCCATCTGTTTGCTCGTTTTAGCTGTTCTATTCATATCGGTTAGAGTATTGGAGGATTGGTGTTGGTTTTGATTGTTTTCAAACACTCTAATCATATTCCAGTGTTGGCTGTCATTTCTTGGATCCATTTTTTCGCAGAATTCTGCCATTTTTCTTGTTTGCATATCCAAATTTCTTGTTATATTTTTTGAATAATATCAATGAGTTCCTTTCTGTTTTCTTCTGTTCTATTTGTTTTAAGAAGTTCATTGATATTGTTTCTCTCTCTGCAATCATTGCCTCGATGTTGTGGCCCTTCCAGTAAGGTATCCACAGGTCTTTACGTCTCCTTCTAGGTATCGATGCTTTTGCAGCTTTGGATATGTTCGAAGAGAATTTTTCCAAGTTTTTCTCAAGCGTTCTGAAATTCAATTCTTCGTTGCACAGTTCTTCAAGCTTTTCTGTGAATTTTTTCAAGTCGGCTTTCCTAAAGTTCCATGTTCTTTTATTCTGTTGGACATTGTCAATTTTAAAGTTTAGGGTTGTTAAAATTGGTCTGTGGTCACTGATTTAACCTCTCAGGTTTTTCCATTGTGTTGTGGGTGAGATGTTGAAATTTATCGCTGTGATGTCTATTGCGGATTCTGTGCCTGTGGACTTGGATAGATAGGTGTTCTCTCCGTTATTTAATGGTGTAAAAATCGCCGAGTATGTTTGTGATATCCGAAGACCCTTCACTTAATGTCTCTATTGTGGGTACCCATACAAAATTCAAAGATTTTCCGAGATAAAAGTTGGCGATTTTGAGATGCGTCAAGAATTCGCTGCATGGGTTTTCCGGCAAATTGATATTGATGAAAACTGGCTATCGAATGTTCTGTGGACAGATGATGCTCACTTTTCTATAAACGGAGAATTTAACATTCAAAACAGCCGCATTTGGGCAACAGAAAACCCTAGGAATTTTACAGAAATGCCACTTTATCAGCCCAGAGTTACAGTTTTGTGTGGGTTCACATCTTCTTTTATTATTGGGCCATTTTCCTTTGAAAATATCAAAGGAAGAACTTTTAGACCCGTTTTTGTAAAACTGGGAAACGTTAATTTCAACTTTTAGGAGAAAAGGGTTTTGCATATCGCAGGGCAGACAAGTACTAAACGAAATAACATTCATGAAAGATGGAGGACCTCCTCATATCTCCCGAGGTGCCAAACAATTGCTGAAGGATACGTTCGGTGAAAATCGTGTGATAAGTCACCACTTTATATACCAGTGGCCTCCAAGATCACCAGACTTGACACCTTGCGATTTATGGTTTGGTCTTGTGTTTATCGATGTTGGCCTACCACATTGGCCATGTTGAAGGCTTCTATCAGATGGCACGTTTTATCAATTTCAACAGATATGTTATTTAATGTTGTCCAATCTGTCATCTATCGTCTGCAGGCGGTGTTTGAGAATGAAGGGCGCCACATTGAGCAAGGATTGTGACCTAATACAAGAGAGAAGGAAAGTTACCTAATGTGTTATATAAGCTGCCATGTATTATATTATCTAACTATATTTTGCAGCTCTTTGTGTTGGGTTATGGGGATAATAAATGCTGTCCTCACATCTTGACTCTTTTTTTTTTGTGAACAGTAATTTTTTGTTTGTCATTTGCTCACATATTATGTCGTGCAGACCAAAGTGTTATAACTTCTCGAATAACACTGGTACACACAATTTTTCCCCTTATGTTTAGTTTTTCGCTTTTCGCTCATTAGGAGAAGTAGCATAAGGAATATTTTCTGTACACCAATTACTTCAGAAATTTTGTGAAAAAAAAAATACAAAATGATTTTACTACCACGTTTTTCAACGCAAAAGGTCGATTTAAAAATTATTTTTATTTGAGGGGAAACATTTTTAAAAATTGTGTACAGTATAATAAACAATGATAACATTTGACAAGCCCATAGGATATTTGGAATAAAGTACGACAAATATATTTTGTCACTCTCCCCTCTATATTTCATTTGTGGGATCATGACAAATATCCAGTTAAATAGTCAAGGGTCGCCAATCAGTCAAGAAACTACACATTTCTTATAGCAAGAAATCCTATTAATAGTGCCATCATAATTTTTGTACTATATTAACATTTCAGAAAATTGTGTATTGATATCAGCAGTGCTTTTCAAACATTCAATCTATTTCACAAAACTCCATCTAAAATAGAAATATTTTTGCTACATGTTTTAATTTGCATTTACCTATTTTACATATCTCTGATTGTATTTGAAAATCGTTAACCAATTCTTCATACTTTTGGCGAAGTGGTGTTTTATTAATTTGTTATTTGATATTATTAGGGTTCTTTCCTGGTATTCAAAAAGGAAAAATACGTGTCGATCAGTTATATTTTTCAATTTATCAAACAATTTGGTCGCTGAATATCTGATTCTGGTAGAGCGCCATCTGGCGAATAAAATTGTAACTAAAATCAATTTCGAATTTTTCATTATTTGCCATAAAAAATCCCATTGCATCCTGAATACAATGGTGTTTACCGCATTGCTCTAGCGCAAATATTCGCGGAGTTATTAATTTTTAAAATAGTGCGGGACTTTTGGATCACCCTGTATATATATATAAATCTGACGTAATTTAAAGGTAAATATTTTTGGAAATTTTGCCGGGTGGATATTGATCTAAAGAGACAAGGGTCGCCTCTCCCGTCAAAATAGACGCCAAAACCAGACGCCATCTATTGACCGTCGCCGCAAACTAGCGGCCTCGCTAGCCACAACACCAGCTTTGGCAAACTAAAAAGCGTCCACCAATAAATGGCGTCTGGTTTTGACGTCTATTTTGACGGGAGAGGCGACCCTCGTCTCTTTAGTAAATATTTTTGTCTATTATAAAGTGGAGAGAGAGTAAAATAACCACTGTGTTTGGGGGGAGCTAGCCAACTCTTCTGCCTCGGAAAATTTGTAACAAGCAAAAATGACCTAAATAGATGTCTGTTGTAATAAAAAAAAATGCATAATTACATTGTAGATTTTAATCTGTACTTTCTAGTCACATTAGTAATACATCATTATATTAATGTATTTTCTCAAAGAACATTCCTCCAATATAAAGAGTTATAATATAAAGCCGTATGTTGATCATATATAAATGTGACTTACACAGCAATAACACGCCATCTATATAAGACAAATGAAAACACCAAAACTCGAATGTTTCCTTTCACAAATAAATCAAACTTCTACCGTCCTTACTCCTTATTCATCGCAGTAAGGATAGTAGAAGTTTGATTTATTTGTGAAAAGAAACATTCGCGTTTTGGTGTTTTCATTTGTATAAATATGACTTATCAGAAGAAATCACTCCATTTAAATGGATTCTCCTGGAGAAGTAAAGGTGACTGAGCTAATCCAACAGCCCTATGGAAGGACAGTCGAACCTATGATTCAACACTTTTAATTCAACTTTTTTTTTTCAAATCCAAACAAGTCTATTTTCTCAATTTAACAGAAAATGCCTCAGGGTGTTGAATTGAAGAAGTTGGAATGTGTAAATCCTTTAACAATTTTGACATTCATTTCTAAGTAAAAGTTTGTCATAGCAAGAGTCTTGTAAAAAGAAATACAGTAGAACCTCTATAAAGGACACTTAGTTGTAGAGCAAAAGTGTCCTTTAGAGAGAGGTGGCCTCTTACCAAAGAGTTGCTAATTAGTAAAATGGTAATGAAACTGTTCTTTGTATAGAGGTGGTATCTGCTCTCATGAAAGTCTTCCTAATTAGCCTAACTAGGTTGCCATTTTTCAAGATAGTCCAAAAGACACCCATAGAATTTGAACCCTTGAACTATAAGCCTCACTCCTGTAGATATAAGATGGCGACTTGTTTTTTAAACCCAGACGATCGTCTACCGTGCAATAAGATCGAAGCATTCTCCTCTCTATATAAAGAAGAAATCGATCAAATTTGATTTAAAAAAAAACACGCAAAAACACGCACAGATGAATAATAGTTTTACTAACCCAAAAAAAGGTTTTTAAATTGAATCATAAATAAAATTAAAACATAACGATTGTCTTTTTTTTTTCATAAAGAGTCCTTAGCGCTAATTTTATGGGAACACATGTGGTAGTTTGTGTGACTATAATGTTACAAATTTATATAACAAATGGAATAGAGATTTTGTTTAATGATACCAACTAAACGTTTATTTAACTTGCTCCGTGATATAATGTTATGTTTTAAAATGTTAAATTGGTTGAAGATTGTCATTATTTCAAATTCCTGTATAGTTCGGGAGATATATACTCACAATTATGTATAGTTTCCTAATACAGATCTGTTTATTTTTTATGGAATGTGTGTGTGTGCTAGCCGTTCATTACGTCACAAAAACGGCTGCGTCTATTTTTCCGTTTGAAAGAAAATATTCCGTAGTGTATTACCGACCACCCCACGGCCACCTAGAAGTATGATATTTTGACAATTGAAGGAGTGTACCACATTTCTGTGAGTGTATAATATATTGATCACGAGATTAGTGGAGACATGGAGGCAAGCTGATTAAAAACTACATTAAAAACTGCATTTATTGATCTCTAATACAGAAAACTCGCAGATTTTATACTGTAAACACATGAATTCCATCCTCCTGTAAGTTTTATATTATATATTTGTCTGATATTCGCCCATTTCACCAGCTTAAACACCTTTTTAGAATAATTCAGACTATTTCCATAACTCCTCCTGTAAGCTGTTAGGAAATATTGAAGCCACATCTCTACTGATAAGGGCTATAATTATAGCCCTTTGGATTATAATCCGAACTAATGGTATAGAGGTAGTTTTTTGTTGTTGTGTTGTCTTTGTATATTTACCTATCGCGAGAAGCATAGCGAGAGCCTATCGCGATGAGCAGAGAAAATTGAGAAATACCTTTTTTAATCACTTTTTTTAATGTTAGGTTCCTCTTTTGGTAAACATATATATGATGATTTTCCATGCCTTGTGTGTGCACTGAATATCTACAGTTAGATAAAAAGAACAACATATAGCAAGCCTTTAACACACATTTTATTTTATATTATTTAACAAAAGCATAATTGGTAGAAAAATGAGGTAAAGCACTTTATATATAAAACCCATAAGGTATCACACAAAAGAGCTTTGAAACTAGCCATACACAATATTAACAAAGCTATCCTGTTGAACATAAGCAAACGCAAAAACATAAGAAATCACTTGATCTAAGGCTGTTTGAGAGAATTCTTCTCTTGGACATACCAGCGGTTCTCCCCGTCTCCTCTGGTCAGTTTCTTGTACTGGACGAAGGAGACGTTGGCACGTTTGAGGTCGTAGGCTTGTCCGACGAGGGCCATGCCGTCGATGAAGAGAGTGGTGATGTTGAAGTAGTAGCCCAGCTCGCTGGTGGAGTAGTCGTAGGGGAAGGCGTGGTGGTAGTTGTGGAAGCCCTCGCCCGCAGCGAGGAAGCTGACCAGGACGTTCTCTGCGGCCTTCTGCTTGACGTCGTAGGGCTTGTAGCCGTAGTAGTGGGCCAGGCTGTTGACGGTCCAGGAGCTGTGCAGTATGGCCATGTACCTGAAGAGGCTGAAGTAGCACAGCGAGATCACGAAGCCATAGCCCAGGATGTACATGCATATCCACGTTGGCAAAACGAATATGAAGAAGAGGAAGAGCAACTTGTAGTACCTGAGGAACAAGTTACACAATATTATAAAATGAAGATTTTCTAGCTGGAGATTGGTTGTTAATAGAAGTATACATATTGTCCTATGGGTAGTTGGGAAATGTTGATTCACACAGCACGTGAGATGGATTATAGCTGAAGAGACAATCACACACTTGTTGTAGAAGCGTATTTTTCAGTGGCCAATCAAAAATTGGTGCGTAAGAGCAAGGCTTCAGCATTTTTTTTTTTCAGATGATAAAAATATCCAAGTAGTTTTATACCTTTCCTGCTTTAATCACAAGGTAACGTGAGAGAACTTCCCTGTGTACGAGGGATTGACACTTTCACCAATAGTATCTCTAGAATCGTTGTCAATGTGTGGGATTAGAAAAAGTGAAAACCACTGAAGGAAGAAGACTCAAACACCTGATATTTTCAGATGATATGGTCTTAATCTAGAAAAATGAACCAACTAACGAACCAATGATTAGGTTACTGTCCTTTTTTAAAAATTATATTTTGTTCGTCCATATAAACACAAAGAACATTGCCCATTAGAAAAAAACATGATTCTTTGACGGTTCTGTTGAGCCTCCTCAAGATCAAGTTCAGAAAAAACGAAGTAGAGAAGGTTGACAAATTCACATAACTTGGAAGCCTCTAACATGCAGAAGTAAGATCCAGTCTTGCTACATCAATATTCCATATATCAATATATGAAATAAAGGGTTTATTTTAACAAGATTAGGATTTGGACTCCACTTTGTGCTGTACAAAGCGAAGGCTTGGAATCTCTTGAGAAGCGATGGGAACAGAATCCTTGCTTTGGAGCAGGAATGTTAATAGAAGAATACTGAAACTTATATATACGGGCCAAATAACGAAAAAAATATTAAGATAAATATCATTAAAGGATACCGCGAAAACATTATACGAGACACCGAAGGAGGCAATGGTTAGGCCATTTTGGGTAAATCTAATGCTCTCCACTACAGGTTCTTGGATTGCTTAACCTCAGGACGAACTAATTAACACCAATAAAATAAATATACTCCAAAGCTACATTGCATTGCATATGCAATTTACCTCATGAGCTTTTTTTAAAAAGCAACTATTTTCTACTTAAATGTTGGTTTTAGATAGCACTAGTTGTTGGGTGTTCTATGAAATACATAGTTAAATTCAAGCAATGTAAAAATGATGCTTTGTCTATATCAACACTGTATGTGTGATGGTAATACATATAAAATGAAAGGAATTAAAAGCACGAATGTTTCTTTTATACATAATGCAAACTTCCACTGCCCTTACTGCGATGAAAAAATATATTGGGAGGGCTTGGCTCATCAGTGGTGAACCCTCCCAGCGGTTTCGCCAATTTATCCTACCAGACCGCTTCTCATAGCTTTAATACTGTATTGGACGATTCTGCTTATATACGCAGCACTGAAGGATGGAATCTCAGAAATGGTTTTCAAGAAAACTATGGAGATAAGCTTATAGGACAGTAGAATTACATTTAAATATTTGCATCGAGCAATGCTCTTCCGCAAACAATAAAGACCAGGCCAGTTAGGCATAAATTAACACAAAGCAATAACGCGCCATCTATACATATAAAATGAAAGGAATTAAAAGCACGAATGTTTCTTTTATACATAATACAAACTTCCACTGCCTTTACTGCGATGAAAAAATATTGGGAGGGCTTGGCTCATCAGTGGTGAACCCTCCCAGCGGTTTCGGATATTTAATCCACCAGACCGCTTCTCAGAGCTCTAATACTGTATTGGACGATTCTGCTTATATACGCAGCACTGAAGGATGGAATCTCAGAAATGGTTTTCAAGAAAACTATGGACATAAGCTTATAGGACAGTAGAATTACATTTAAATATTTGCATCGAGCAATGCTCTTCCGCAAACAATAAAGACAAGGCCAGTTAGGCATATAAGCTTATGTCCATAGTTTTCTTGAAAACCATTTCTGAGATTCCATCCTTCAGTGCTGCGTATATAAGCAGAATCGTCCAATACAGTATTAGAGCTCTGAGAAGCGGTCTGGTGGATTAAATTGGAGAAACCGCTGGGGGGGGTTAACTACTGATGAGCCAAGCCTTCCCAATATATTTTTTCATCGCAGTAAGGGCAGTGGAAGTTTGCATTATGTATAAAAGAAACATTCCTGCTTTTAATTCCTTTCATTTTATATGTATAGATGGCGCGTTATTGCTTTGATGGTAATACATACTTGCGTTGGAAGCGCACCACGGGGTCGGCCAGGACATCGCTCATGTCAATGCTCTTTCCCTTGGCGATCACCTCCGGGTGTTTCTTGTACAGTAGCCAGCCCATGTGGGCGAAGAAGAAGCCCCGGTTGATGTTGTAGGGGTCGGCGTCGGTGTCAGTGAACTTGTGGTGGACGCGGTGGTCGCGCACCCATACGTAGATATCGTCCTGGGGTACACGTTGTCGGAGATTATAAAATACCTATATGTTAGCATAGAGAGATTCAGACTCGGAATTTATAATGAGATATTTCAGCTTCCTTTTTGCGCCATTTAGAATAAATTCCTCATTTTTCGGGATCGATATCAAATATCAAAGGTCTTCGCCATTGCTGGTCCCAAGCCCAAATGAAAAGGAACAAGGGAAGCAGTAAAACAATCCTGGGTTCAGCAGACGTGGCTGATAGTACCCTGTCAGGGCTCCTGTTTTAGGAACAGAACTACTATAGTTACTTGGAAGCTGGTCGTGACATCTGTTCCACATGTCAGAGGCGACCATTTTCTATTAAGTCAGTCTGCTAGAGTGATATGAGGAGTTATTCCGGCCTTAAAGCATTTGAAGTATTCCAGTGTGTTTTAAAGCATTTTTCTTCTCTCAATAGTGAAGTTCACAGACTTGAAACCTTTAAATGATTGAGAGGAGATTAGAGAGAAGAAGTATACACCTCTTACTCCCTAAATCTCGGTCGTTTTGCTAAGTATTATTATCCACTGAATCAAAGTCTTTAGAGATAGCTTATGTCTGTATATCATACACGAGTAAGAAGAATGGAAGAAAATTATTTGATATAGAAAAATAAACCTGATTTATAATTTAATTCATATACACACTAATGGAAATATGGATAGTTAAACCCACAAGGATTTTTGAATAAAAAGCATGGAATTTAGTTCAAATTAACTTCTCGAGAAGTGTAATGAATTATAAATTTTGAATACACAGCGAAGTGTTTGTAATAATCTATTCATCCATGCCAAGTTTCGTGATATGTCACCCGTTACTTCTGGGCATAACTTCTCCTATATCCTCTAGACTTTATATTTGGTTACAGTGCTATAGAGCAAAATAATTGCAACATTTTGCCCTTCATTTAATATGAAAGTAGGAAAAGGCATTCTTGGATCTATGTGTAGAGAGAGAGAAATATATTTTTTTATATTTCGAAAACACCATTCCATCAAATATTTTAAATTTCATTTCAAAACAGATTCCATGCAAGTATTTTTCTTCCTTAAAAAAGTTTCACTATGTAGCCAGTGAAACTGTCAAATTATATTGACAAACATTTTCAGTTTTTTTCTGATCAGTTTTTAGCGGGAAGAATGCCGTTTGTTAGTGAACCAATCTCTCACGCCTTCTCATTGAACGAATGTGGCCATGTCTGTATATAAAAGGAGACTAAGGGAATGCGAGGGGGGGCCCAGAGCAAGGAGAATTGGTGTGGAGACGCTTAAAGTGTTTTTCTACGTGGTTTTTTCGTGTCTGGGGATCCCTGTGTGACCCGAGTCCGATCCCTACCAACGCTAGAATAAAGATAAGTACTGTTTTCTTATTATTTTACCAATCGTTAGTTTTATTTACTTCCTTCTTGTTTTGGCGTTGTACACTTGAGTGTACGCTTTTCTGTGTATTAAGTTACATTTATTTTAGGCCCTAGTATAGTCCATTTTTGTGGGATAACCCGTAATAGTAACTTTCGTCAAAACCCCCCCTTTTTTTACGTATATAATCTGCGATTTCAAAACAATACCTTTCAATAAATGTCAATTCAAGTTGAAGACTTCATAAAACTTATAATAAAATTATGAAAAAAGGCATCTCCCCTTATCGTGCAACTGAAAGTTGCTGATGGCTTGCGCCATCTATCGGAATAAATATAAACTATTCTCGTTGATTTTTAATTAGTAGATAGTTAATATTTATTCCGATAGATGGCGCAAGCCCCATCAGCAACTTTCAGTTGCACGATAAGGAGATGCCTTTTTTCATAATTTTGCACCTTATCCCAGTACAATATCCCATTTGTACTATTTTTTTCATATTATAATAAAATGTTTATATGAAAAAGAGCACAGCTGTGTGTGAGGGGATGTGTTAAAGAAAAAAAGATTTTCCTCAAAATATTTCGAAGGATTGCTCCCTCTTTATCAATTTATTGCATAGGTACGTTCTTTATTATATAAACATATCCAATGGATCTCCTTTTGGCTCAACCTTTCTATAAAACTTAACTTCGATGAAGTCTTGAACTTGAATTAACCAAAACCCAACTTACAAATATGATATTCTCTATTTAAAAAATGTTCCCTTTAAGGAGTGGAGTAAGAATAAATTAACTCTTATATAAGTTGAATGTTGGAGATCTGGGTTGCCGATATGACGTCATATCTCTACCATTTCATCTTTCTATTCAATAGGAAATTAAAGTAGAAGGTCATTTAGTTCTTAATTTCCCCATTTTTTATTGTTGGAAGAGTTTTTTTATTTATTTTTTTGTTTTTAACATGGAACATTTCTTTGTTGTTTCTCTGTCCTTGAGCGTGTCCCTTTAGCGCTGGTTGAATCCAAAGCTGATGACAAAATCGAACTAATCGACATCTATGTCTCAGATCTTTTCAAAAGAGTTAGATAAAGGTAAATAACAATTTGTATCGATATCTATTATTGATGGAATTGACGCATTTAAATAATATTTGGTAAAATCGGAATATGACCTATTGGCTAAGTTATTCATCACCATTGTACAGGTTAGTGGTGTCCTCTTTTCAATTCAACCTTTACAACAATGGTAGGAATGCAAAGTTTGTGCCTTTAGATAGTAATTTCGCCTGAATTCTAGGAATATCTAGGACAAAGGTTCTCTATTTACGCAATTTTAGGTTAATGAAAACTTTTTTAAAAATTGTAGCAGAATCTTGTGTTAGCTTATAATTCATCGTACATCTTTAACTTTTATACCATTGCTACTGTAATTGGTAGCGTCCTCGCACAATGTATAACTAATACATTTTGATATTTGTAGAACGACATTTGGAAACATCCCGCATGTGTTTCTTTTGAACGAAAAATCGAAATTTATTTTAAGGAGAAATAACGATTATTTCTAACCTTAGGGATGAAGTATGAAAGGATGAATTGTGAAGAGTAATGATAAACGGAAAAATAAAAGTTTTCCCACCCCTGGACACTTTATTTTTCCGTTTATCATTACTCTTCACAATTCATCCTTTCATACTTCATCCCTAAGGTTAGAAATAATCGTTATTTCTCCTTAAAATAAATTTCGATTTTTCGTTCAAAATAAACACATGCGGGATATTTTCAAATGTCGTTCTACAATCATAGGCCGCATTATATTGTATAAAAATCATTTTGATATTTAAAGGAATAGAGTGATATAGGCATACACACCTGACCGGCTATACAGGAGAACAACATGAGGAAGATCCTGAGCGGAAGTTTGGCCTTGTAGCCACGGTGACACCAGAGGCGGTGGTACCCGGCCGTGATGCCCCAACCTCCAAGGTGGGAATAGGCGTAACCTGCGATACACAGCATTAGTGGAGTAAGCGCGATGTTTACATACTAAAACAGAAGACTGTAGGAAACGTTGATTTTTTTATTCTGTAGTCCTTCATTACAAGTTTTGAATGTGTTTCTTCAGTCTTTTCATTTCAGCGATCCATAGCATCGTCTGATCTATTGATTCATTCATATATATATATGTTATAGAAAAATATATATATTCTAAATTATAATTTCATAGATTAAACTATTCTGTTAAATCGACCGCTAGATGTCGCGCTATCCCTTTATATAACCTATTGTTGTTGTTTCCTGATGGCCGGCTCAAACCTTTTTTTTTTTTTTTTTTGTTTATCCCTAGTACACGTGGTACAGGCCATGATAATCATGGTGGGTAGTTAGCGACTGCTTTTTTTTACTGTAAGCGCACCACATGTCTACACATGTGAAAGCAGTTCGACTTTGCACTTACAAATGTGCCAGAGCCCCGTTTGGTTACTTGCACTCGCTGGTGGGGTTGGACTTTTGCAAGAATCGGGGGGCCATTGGAGCATTTTTTTTTCTTTAAACAGAAAAAAAGTGTCCTTTTGTAAATTATGTAAATAAGTATTTCATATTTTTTTATTCTTACGCCTCAAATCAGGTATTTATTCCTTAATTATGTTTCATTAGCACAATTAAAGAAAATTGTGTGATTCAAAGTTAATTTTATTTAATTATTCCCACGACTGCAGAACAATATCGTAGTATACTCATGGATACCGAAATCTAGCAACAGCTAATGTTTCTATAAATAATATTACAAAATAAAAGCAGAAAATATTTTTCCTAATATATATATGTGACAATATAATAATAAGGTGGGGAAAGAGAAATAATGACACCACAAGTTGGTAGAGGAACCCAGGCAACCAGAGAGAGAGAGAGGGAGAGAGCCGGGCCCGGCAAAAGTATTAATAGTCCTGAGGTTCCAAGTAACGGGGCCCCAGTGGTCGCCCCTTGGAATGTCGCTGCTGTCTCAAGTGACCGGAATTTACATCCCGTCTATCTCTGGGCTGATTCTAGGTTTACTTTATTATTCCTGGAAGAGTATATATTATGACATATATTCTGAAAATAGAGCAATCCATATTGTTATATTTGTTCATATGACATATATATATCGTCTACAGGTGGTTGACTACGATATGTTTCATTCAACGGAGGGAGTTTTCATAACTACTCCCGTAGGTTGTTAGGAACTCCAAAGATTCAGTACAGGGGCGGCTTCTACTGATGAAGGCCACCATGGTATACAGGTTGACTTTTTGTCTGAATTTGTCAAAACTGGTGTTGGGACTTATAACAACTAGTATTTTTTTACCAGGAAGATAAACATAATACTCACACACATTGTTGTACTGCATAATTAAAGGGAAAGATGCCTCTCTTTTTGGTATATGAATATCATCCCCCTCACGCATATATTTATGTTGCGCGTTATATATATTGTAAAGGTTAGGGAGGATTATATTCTTGTGAAAAAGCCACCTGATGGACTGATATACTCAAAATACATATCAAACATTTTTATTCGTCTTCTGCAAATCTCATTCGTTTCATCCTTTTTCTCTATGCCAAATGTCCAATAAAAATGGTTTTGATTGTAGAACGAAGTTTGACAATTATACCGCATATGTTTCTTTTAAACCAAAAATCGAAATTTATTTTAAGGAGAAATAACAATTATTTCTAACCTCATTACTCTTCACAATTCATCCTTTCATACTTCATCCCTAAGGTTAGAAATAATTATTATTTCTCCCCTTAAAATAAATTTCGTTTTTTGGTTTAAAAGAAACATTTGCGGTATAATTGTCAAACTTCGTTCTACAATCATATAAGTCGCATTATATTGTATTATAAAATATGGTTCTCATATATATTTCCTTCGCGATGTTGATACTGTGATGGCCAAGTGTGATTTCACCGAAGAGTCGATACAACAATCCACATATCACACACACAGACCATAAGTCTAGACTTACCCAACCAGAAACTGGGAGCAACGGAGCACTTCATCGCCAGGTAGAAGCCATAGAACGCCAGTCCGTGGAGAATGATGAACAGAATGACGTTTCTCCACACAATCTGGGGCTTGAAGACTTCTTTTCTGGACTTGTCCGACTCTTCTTCCAGCGGGGAAATGGAAACAGATCTAGAAATTTCAGTGGGAGGCATGTCCTGCAACATTCAGTAACAAGGGAAAATATGGCATGCAACAGTCAATGACATGGGAAGACCATGCCTGTGATATTGTGTAGAGGGTTATAATATATCTTCTATAAATTCAAATAAGCTCAAACAGAATGTCTACGTAATCTGTGAGGTATAATTTAGCTCCTTTTGGGATAATAATAGTTAATTAGAAACACCTACATGTTTTTTAGCGTGTTTATTAAAAAATACATTCAAGCTTTTTAAAAATTTATCTTGTAAAAGAAATTGTTTCCAACCCTCCTAACTAAGCAATTCTCGAACTCTTTCTCCATCAGAATTACGATAAGTCACTATTTAGAATAGAAACATTGATCGATACATTCTATCTGATTGGTGGGGTGGAGGAGCCTCTTTCCCTGGGGTGTCGTAGCATAATATCACCGTGGAGTGCCAATGTTTTACAGATTTCTCTCTTAAAACAGGCGTTTTAAGAAATGAACAGATAATATTAATTGAGAAAAGGGCATCTCCATATCGTGCAACTGAAAGTTGCTGATGGCTTGCGCCATCTATCGGAATAAATATCAATTATTCGTTGATTTTAAATTATTCCAGAATTGGCCAAATACCCATATATACCCCAAGTTTCTCTGAGTAGATCCTGGTGCCATGTTTCTCTATCTTTAGTGTCTGTAGTTCTGTCTCCGCACAAATATCGTTTAATCAATTTTATATACCTTTAAGTGCTCGGAAATGTGTATACTTCTCCTTTCGAAAATGCAAATAAATGACGGATTCGTTTCTCTGCCGTATTTATAACGTATTCCAGGATGTACGCCTCCACGTAAATATATATTTCAGTATGTTTTAAAGCACGTATCTATATTAAAAGTTAAAATGATAGCAAAATATAATCAAATTCTAATAAAAGACTTGATGTTTGCCGAATAGCAATTGCTCGACGCATATTTTATATTTATCTTCTTATATATAAAAGTCAATATCTGTTGTCTGTTTCGCGATAAACTCAAAAACTACTGAACCAATTGGTACCAAATTTTGCATGGCGCTTTTTATAAACCTGAGGAAAATTTTCGCCTACATTTAATTAGTATTTTTGGCTATTTATTTATTTTTTATTTGAAGAACTTTTTTACGCGGAGTTAATACGAGGCGAAGTAACAACACCATGAGTGTTACTTTTTTTTACAAAAGTATTGAGTATTGAGAGAGAAATTTATATTACTAAGTTACGGTAAGTGCACACATTGAAATTAAAAAAAAAAAAACTTTACAAAATTAGCATTACTGTATGTAAATAATGGCTTTCGTATTTTTTATTAATTTTTGTTCTGGCCTTTGTTTTTTTTATCTCTTTTTTTTTAATCGTTTAAAATGCAGTCGCAGTCATTAACAAACACAAATGTTTGCCTAATTTCCATGTGCTCTTTTATTTTTTACAGAAAAATATTTACATCCCAGTATTTTGGATTATTTTTTTTTAAAACCTATTTTTTCTAATTCTTACTAAGAAGATGGGCATCGCAGTCACTCACTCAGCTCAGGCAATTTCAAAGGTTAATGCGCTGGAGCGGGTACCTCGGGGGTTGGGTGGAAAAGCTGCCATCTATATTTAAACTATATTGATTTTGAAACAACTAAATGGATTGCAAAAAATAATTAAATCAAATACCTAAACACTAATATAATACACTTTTTGACTGTGGTTTATATGTTACTTCTGTATTGCTATTCTATGGCACTTCTACTATTTATTATTGATGTACTTTCAGTATGAGGGAAATTGCACTCGGGGGAATTCTCGGGCGAAGCCGGGTCATTCGTCTAGTAATTATATACATTTATAATGTCCCCACTCTCAAATCTTATGTCCATATTTCATTTAAAATATCTATTCCAAGATCTCAGCTTCAGTATCGGTATAAAAGGAAAACAGCAAAATGCAATATTACAGCGGTATGGTAGATTAAACTGACGAAACCACTGGGAGGATTCACCACTGATGAACCAGGCCCGCCCATTAATTTATCATTGCAGTAAGGGGGTGGGGGAGTAAATAATTGCTTAATAAAAAAAATCATACGAGTCTGAAATAGTTACAATTTCGTATAACAGATGGCGCACTAATGCATCAGTTTATTTGTTTGAATTTCTTTTTAAAAATCGTTTAAAATGCAGTCGCAATCATTAGCGAACACATATGTTTGCCTAATATTTCCATATGCTCTTTTATTTTTTTACATAAAAATATTTACATGCCAGTATTTTGGATTAATTTTTTTTATAAACTTTTTTTAAATTTTTATTCTTACTGTGAAGATGGGCATCGCAGTCAGGATTCTTTACAGTCAGTCACTCAACCCAAGCAATTTCAAAGGTTAATGGGGGTTTGGTGGAAAAGCTGCCGTCTATTTAAACTATATTAATTTTGAAACAACTAAATGGATTGCAAAAAATAATTAAATCAAATACCTAAACACTAATATAATACAATGTTTGCCATTACACACTTTTTTTCCTGTAGTTTATGTGTTTCTTCTGTATTGCTATTCTATGGCACTTCTACTATTTATTATTGATGTACTTTCAGTATGAAGGATACTTCACTCGGGGGATTTCTCGGGCGAAGCCAGGTCATTCTTCTAGTAAATATATAAATGCTATTATTCCAGTTGCCACCATTAAACACTGATATCTATATGACTAAAAATGAAATAAATAATAAATCGGCATAAAAAAACTTTTAAAGAGGAAATTATGAAAAAGGATAAAATAAATAGTGTTGCTACCTCCATTGAACAGTTATAGAAATGAAAATAAAAACGGCGGTTTATCATATATTGAGTGAATATTCGAAACTTATAGACGAGTATGATTCTTTTGAAAATTAAACAATATCTACTGCCCTTACTGCAATAGAAAAAATTAAAGGGAGAGCCTGGCTCATCAGTGGTGAACCCTCCCAGCGGTTTCGCCAATTTTTTTTTTTTTCTATTGCAGTAAAGGCAGTAGAAATTGTTTAATTTTCAAAACGCGTTTATAATAGTTTCGAATATTCATAACAGATGGCGCGCTGATGCATCATAACATATTGAGTGAATAGGTGGAAATGTAAGGAAATCAAAACTTGATTATCAGTTGCTTCACATTAATACGTAAAGTTCGAAATTCATATTTTATCGTCCCCCGTCGCTTTTATTTCCCCCATAAATATAATTGTTTAATGATGGTATTTGGAATATTCATTTTCTCCCTTTTTAGAGAGTGTATTTTTAATAAGAAGTTTCCTCAAAGGAATTTTTTACTACAAGTTTTAAATTACCCTAGTACGCCCCCCCTCATATAAAATGAAAGGATTTAAAAGCGCGAATGTTTCTTTTATACATAATACAAACTTCTACTACCCTTACTGCGATGAAAAAATATATTGGGAGGGCTTGGCTCATCAGTGGTGAACCCTCCCAGCGGTTTCGCCAATTTAATCCACCAGACCGCTTCTCTGGTATTCTGGTAAATTCCCCAACACGTAGAATATACTAAATCTTTAAATCACTAAATGGTATTATTTCAATTATTTAGTTCTTTTCTAAAAAATGGTCAATAAAAAAAGATAACTCGTGTGTTTATAATCAAAATTAATATATACGTATTTAAATTTCTCTTTATATAGATAAAATATATTCCACTACAATTTTATATATAAGGACAATGTTTAACAATGCATTTATTGTATAAATGTTTTCAAATATAAATATATATAATGTCGTAGAATTGTAAGTGTAATCCAGAAATATTCTGCGACATTTGTGGAAAATTTACAACTCCCAAACTTAGGTAAACGAAATGTTCAAAATTAAAAATGCTTCTCCCCTCCCTTTACATATCGAATTAGGGTTAATGAATAGTTATGTAAAATGTTAGAGGAAAAGAATGATTCTCTTTCTGATCTGTATTTAGGGTTACCGCGTAGTTGTAAACACATTATTTTAACTCTTACTAATCCTTTTCTATATGTATTTATTTAGACAATAGGATTAATACAATATATTTATAATAGAGTAATTTAGATATTAAGTTTAACTAACGATGGTCGTTATTTACAGAAGCCAGAAAACGAAGATGCAGAAAGATGATGATAAAAAAATAATTAATTATATTGACCGGTCATTATTTATATTATATAAAATTGACCAGCCAATATGAAATATCTATCACTTTCAAATATTTAATTAGTGTTCTTTCTAAAAGAAGATATTTTCATTGGGTTTAAAATTTGGAAACTCTACTGAAAGATGGAGAATTTATAGCAGCACAATGACGCTGCAAAAAAAGTTACATAACTTGAGTAATATCGAAACATTAATACCGCAGTACAACATGTTTATTTTTCAAATATGTTTTTTTTTAATTAAAATTAATATACAAAATGTATTTACCAAATGTTTTAATATAAATAAAATTGAATTCTACACCGATAAAGCGGTGTTTACCTTACAACTCTGAACACTCGGATTTTCCTGGAAAATCTCTTAAAGTTTTCTTTAAAAAAGCCATGGTCCACCTGTGCTGTCTGAGCAGAAGAGCTTAAATTGACTTGTTCCATTATATGTATGTTCCATATGTAAATACCTGTTTTCTTTCCTCTTTTCGCTCTCCACTTCTCCCACCCATATTTCCAAAAAAAAATATTTTTTTTTTCCAAATCCATATTCTTATTTTCCATAAGATTATTCAAATAATAATCTGTATATATTTACCTTGTGTATATAATCTTTCTCCATTTTTACCCCTTTGTATATTTCCTACTTTCATGGGCTTCTCCGTCTTGTAACCCCAAGGAGAATCCTCTGTAAGACCTGTGGGTCTTAATAAAGGTTTTGTGTGTGTGTGTGTGTGTGTGTGTGCAAAATGTATTTAACAAATGTTTTAATAAAATTGAATTGTGAACCGAATGTTTATATTTGAGGAGGATATTTTGTGTGCAATATTTTTCTTTATAATACACTGCGGCCTGTGATTGTAAAACGACACTTGAAGTTACACCGCATGAGTTTCTTTCAAACGAAAAATCAAATTTTTATTTCAAGGTAAAATAGGCGATATTTTACCTTGAAATAAAAATTTGATTTTTCGTTTGAAAGAAACTCATGCGGTGTAACTTGAAGTGTCGTTTTACAATATTTTTCTTTGTTCCCACCTTGTCCAGTTCTGTTCTTCCTCCTGCCATTATCTTTCCATTCATTTTACCGTCTCCAGAACTTTCTTTTTCAATCCCATCCAAGGTCCAATCTATATTTTTTCTTTGAATATCCTTAAAATGTGTTTATATTTCTTACAAATATTTAGGTGATGAAGATATCTATCAGAGAGAGAGAGAGAGGTTGCTGGAAAAGAGAATCCCGGCATTCGATCCCGGTTCATGGCTTTCGGGAATTGAGGGCTTTATACCACTCGCCCACCCACTTCCCATAGAAATGGTAACAAAATATACGAGGGAATTTTGTCGCTAAATTAAAACGGTATGTCAGTATGGAGAAAGCTTCATCTTTCTTGAGTTCACAATTCGAATAATAATTCCTTGAATCAAACCAATGTAAATAGTTTCTCCTGTAGAAGGGCTTTTAAAAAATTAGACAGACAGAGAGAGAAAATTTGGAAGAAAAACTTGTGTGAATATTGAAGAGGGAAATTGTGTGTACTGGCATAATTATTATTTAATTATAAAACCACAAATAATAAAACTGAGACGTCGATATCCAATTGAGGAAAATGTAGAGATTTCAAACTATTTACCAAGGGAATTTCATACACTTGTGTATAAGACGCACTATGATGATTTGTGTTGGGTTTAATAGGGAAATGGTTAGCGATTAACATGCTAAGACAGAAGATTGAAGGCAGTTAAAAAGAGAGAATAAAGACTCAAATAGTGTCTGAGATTTCAAATTTGATTTGCAACGGAGAAATCATCTACCATAACTTAAGAATAGAAAAAGAAAAAATATATAAATAAGAAACTTTTCAGAATTGTCTTAATAAAACCTAATGGAAAATGATGAAAAATATTTCTGCATAAAATATTAAGCTATTTATATATCAAAATACATATATATATATATGTTGGATATGTAAAATTTATTTTATTCATTACTATTTCAATTGAGCTAACCTTTATTAAGATTAAAAAAAGTCTCATAATAAAAGTATAAAACTTTTTATTGCAATTACATTATAGCCATTGTGAGGATATTCTCAAATAAACAAATACTCTATTGGACCTTTTGTATCTTGAAAAGATTGGCGTTTTTTTCAATCGAAATATTGGTAAATAAATGCCTTTTTGTCCAAATATATGTCTAATATAAAAAGGTATAATTATGTATTGATCTTGTTTCAAAAATTCATTTGGATATATATAAAAAAGACGCTATAATTTAAAATCATGTTTTGTGGGCGTCTATAAAAATGTAAATAAGTAAACCTTCTTTTATAAAAATGTTAAATGCTTAGCACTTGTATAAAGGAGAAGAGAGAGAGAGCGTTTAAAAATAAATTAAAAACTAATCTAAAAATAAACTCAAAGTATTTTTTTGAGAAGAAAATATATGAAAACCTTTTCGAGAATTAAACTTTAATATTTTTAATATTTAAAAACATATTATGAAAGAGTTAAAGATAGTTGTTTTACCAGGCATGAAGATATCCTACCAGAAGATGATACCCGTAAAAGAAAGATGGCTACTCGCTAGGCGGCCTGCAGACGACTGAGTCCTGTTTCGTCTGCCCTATTTATGACTTTAGGATGCTGATAGAATCAAACACTGCGAGCTATTAAATAGAACCCATCATAAGGGGACCATAAGGAAATTATTATAACGATTGCTTTCCTTTTTTTTTAGATACACACACACACAAAACCTTTATTAAGATACACAGGTCTTACAGAGGATTCTCCTTGGGGTTACAAGACGGAGAAACCTATGAAAGTGGGAAATATGCAAAGGGGTAAAAATGAAGAAAGATTATATACACATGATAGATATATACAGATTATTATTTGAATGATCCTATGGAAAATAAGAATATGGATTTGGAAGAAAAAAAAAATTGGAAATATGGATGAAAGAAGTTTTTTTAGATACTCATGGCGTCACTTTTAAATGTGTTAACGTTTTTTTTTTAATGAATGGAAGTATGTTTTAATTACTACATAGTGAATGATCCTTCAATTTGAACCTTAATGGTGGCAATACTACTAAAGGCAAATGTCTTTATAGTTATAGATGGAAATTCTGCCGAAAGAATAATTTGAGAAGTAAAAAGGCTACATTTACCGTTGAAATGATGTAGAGACTATGTATATATTTTATAAATATTTATATCGCCCAGAAAAAAAAAATACCAGCTATTCTGGCTATAGAATTGGTCTAGTCACTTTACCAGCTAAACACCTCTTTGGCAGATTGTGAAGTTTCCACTAGATACCTTTTGGATCTCACAAAATCAAAGCCCGCCATGGACTCAGGAAGACACTAGCCTGAAAGCATGCTCTTCAGGCGAGCGTTCTAAATTTGTCAAAGCTGGTGTTGTAGCTTTGTCAGAATATGTTAGAGATGGTCAATACATAGAACATAGTTTATTTGGTTAGAAGTTGAAATTTATCTTTGATATATTATAGTATATTCTCTCAATATATAATAAGTATTTAAAATATTTATATAATAATGTGTATATAAAAATTGTATTTATTATTAAGTTGTTAACGTGATACTCCTGTTGAAGGACTGACAAGTCCGAAAGCTTGAAAATAAAAAATTGCACAAGAAAATTAACCCTGGAAGCTTCATTTATTTTTATTAGTATATTCTTTTTTTAAAAACTATTTTAATTTCCGTAATATACACCTAATTTTATAAACTTGAATTTATTTTAAATCCTTCGATTATTTTTTCATCATCATTTAATAAATGTATAGTATTATTACTTTGCTATTTTCTTCGATTTGCTTTCGAGAATTTTGATTTGTCTTTTTCATAAATCAGGAGTTCTCAGGGTCCCGAACAAATAGACCCAGAAAAATGTACAGTATTTAAATTAAAGCTTCTCCATTCTATTAGATGTTTTATAAAATCTTTTTTTACTTTTTGTTCTTTCTATAAGAGAATAGCCATTCAAAAGTGATCTATTTTATTGGGTAATTTCAAGATTTTTGTAAATTCTATTAGATTTTTACAATTCCTTCTGTAGGAGGTTATTAAATTACAGCCGCCGGGCCATTGCCCCAAACCATGGTATACATGTTGTTAGGTGTTGTCTGAATTTGCCCAAACTGATGTTGTGGCGCATTCATTATTACCATCCGTACGTTTTGTTGTGGGATAATAAACCAAAAATATTTTAATGCCTTTTAAAGGGGAGAGGTGCTTCTTTTGGAACAAATATATTAATAGCTATATATTTTAATTTAAAGAGTTAAATAATACAAAAACAAAAGTGCGTTAGTAGTTCTTCGACCAATAGACCAACTCACAAGGGAGAAATGTAGAATATTGTAGGTTCTCTGTATATGTTCAATGTTCATTCATCTCTCTCAGATGTTGGATTTACTCCCATGCACACACTGTAAAGATGATAATAACCATGGTTATCAACATAATTCCAATCTTAGGAATTTCCAAAATCGAAACCTCCCCTGTACTGATGAGACCCGAAACTCTGGTAGACAAGTTGATGGCTTAATGTCGAATTTTCTAAAGTTTATGTTGTGGCATATTCTCTCTGATCTGAATCTGCGCTCTTTGGGTAGAGATAAAGTCGATTATTGCGCTGTTTTAATGGATTTTTAAAGGGAGATTTGCCTTCTCTTGTGTTATAATACAATGTCATACTGAACGTCTAACCTCAAGTAAAAAATGATGTCAATCATCGAGCCATTAACGCACATTTTATTTTTATTTTGCAAACTTAACAGTAAATTACAATTTAAATTGGTAGAAAATGAGGTAAAGCACTTTATATTAATAAAACACAAATATCAAACACAGGAACTTTGAAAATGGTGTTATACATATTATTAACAAAGCTATCCTTGTAAACAAACCCACACACAAAAAAAAAACACAAGAAAGCATTTAATCTAAGGTTGTTTGAGAGAATTCTTCTCTTGGACATACCAGCGGTTCTCCCCGTCTCCTCTGGTCAGTTTCTTGTACTGGACGAAGGAGACGTTGGCACGTTTGAGGTCGTAGGCTTGTCCGATGAGGGCCATGCCGTCGATGAAGAGAGTGGTGATGTTGAAGTAGTAGCCCAGCTCGCTGGTGGAGTAGTCGTAGGGGAAGGCGTGGTGGTAGTTGTGGAAGCCCTCGCCCGCAGCGAGGAAGCTGACCAGGACGTTCTCTGTGGCCTTCTGCTTGGCGTCGTAAGGCTTGTAGCCGTAGTAGTGGGCCAGGCTGTTGACGGTCCAGGCGCTGTGCAGAATGGCCATGTAACTGAAGAGGCTGAAGTAGCACAGCGAGATCACGAAGCCATAGCCCAGGATGTACATGCAGATCCACGTTGTCAAAACGAATATGAAGAAGAGGAAGAGCAACTTGTAATACCTGTCGCATGTCACACACGATACTTGGATACAGAGGTTTGTTTATATTTTAGGATTAGTGGTTAGTGGAAACTATCATAGTGCAAACAATCTTCATGGGCAGTTGATGAAGGTTGATTCACACAGCGCTTAAGATGGGTTGTAGCTGAAGAGATAATCACATATATGTTGAAAGAGGATTACTTTGTGGTCAATCAAAAGTTCGCTCCATAAAAGCTAAGATTAAACATTTCTGTTTCAAAATGCATCCCATGTTATGTGAGAAAACTTTAATTCCAAGTGTGTATGAGGAATGGAAACTTTCGCCAATACTGTTCGATATCCCTCTAGAATTCAATATCAATTTGGTATTTGAAAAAGGGATGACCATCGGAATAAGAAGAATTGAATTTGAAGTTGACTCGAAGAAAATAGAACTAACTCTCAGGAGCTAACGACAAGGATATAGGCCACTTTATAAATGTTGTATTTGTTAGGGTTCTCTCATTAAAACATGTCCAATAAAAAACATTGTATGGGCCTTCTCTAGATGAAAGTTTGAGAAAACGAGTTAGAGCAGTTTAACAAATTCACATACCTAGGTAAGTGAATTTTTTAAACTCCTTCAACTCGTTTTCTTACATACAGATGTAAGATTCAATCATGATCTATAAAATATAAAATTTCTAAAGCTCCATCAGTACTCCAAAACCTGAAACTCCTCTATGATCAGAGTTAATAATATCAAGATTTAAGAAAGGTTGCGACTCGCTTAGATTTTCCATCTTGATGTAGGTAGATGAGACGAGGACTCTCCTCAGGTGCGATGCGAATAGACGATAAAAAGATAAAACAATGTAAATATTGTAAATACTTTATCTTTTTATTTGATACAGAGGAAAATAAATCCAACAAATATAGTCAATATGAGTTTCCCGAGTGAAACTTGGACTTAGAGGGCGAAGAACGAACTGGATTGATAACATCGAGAAATGGACGCAATCATATCTCTCAAGGGGAGCTAAATATAAAATGTCACCCAACACAACGATGTCAACATTTCATTTGAACTGCCTCGTCACACTTCGAAATGACCTATAGATGGCATGCCTTTGCTGGTTTTATCATGTAATGAAAGGTTGAGAATAGTTGCAACGGCGTGTAATTTTGAATTCAATGTTTTATATTCATTTTATAAAAATAAGTTGGCGCTTTGAAAATCGTTTTCCTTTCACAAAGGATTATCCCTCACGCACCAATCAGTCTAAATTGATCTGTATATTCAGACCTAGTATACATGTGAACCAAGGATTGGTAACCATTTAGTGGCCATCTACGTCATTTAACTTTGTATAAGGCTTCCAATAACCCTATAACCCTAGTTAGGATATTTCGAAATTTATATAGTTAAATTATAACGTTGTGTGTATGTATAGAAGTCAAGAAATAAAATGCAAAATTATATTTGCGTCACTTTTGTGAAATGTGTTTAAATATGGATGTGATATAAAAAGGATAAAACCGAAATTGATTGAGTTTTAGCTTAGCTTTGGTAGTCTTTCTCTTCAATGTTCTCTCGCACTCTACACGATTACTGTTCCTACAGATGATGTTTTGTCTACATCAACACTGTATGTATGATGGTAATACATACTTGCGTTGGAAGCGCACCACGGGGTCGGCCAGGACATCTCTCATGTCAATGCTCTTGCCCTTGGCGATCACATCCGGGTGTTTCTTGTACAGTAGCCAGCCCATGTGGGCGAAGAAGAAGCCCCGGTTGATGTTGTAGGGGTCGGCGTCAGTGAACTTGTGGTGGACGCGGTGGTCGCGCACCCATACGTAGATATCGTCCTGGGATACACGTTGGTGGTGGGCAGTAACGAGCTCACAAAATTATTTGGAAAAAACTGGATTCAGCTGACCAGGATAATAATACCCTTTAAGGGCTCCTGATCCAGGAACTCAAGATGACCAGCTTGGGTTTTCTAAGTTAAGAACGGCTGCACATGCTGTTCTTGTCTCATGTCAGAAGCGGCTATTTCTTATTATAGCTAAGTCGGCCTGCTGGAGTAATGTAGGAGTGACCTGAGTGTGTTCCCTGTGTGTCTTAACGACTAAAGCGCAGACGTACTTATCTTAATAATGAAGTTCAAGATCCACGGACATCTTTAAATAACCGAGAGGAGATTAGAGATATGTCTATACCACTAACTCCATATGGCTCGGGAGCTCTGCTTAGTGGTATCATCAGGAGCAACGGCTTTAGACATTGCTGATGTCTGGAAATTATACGATTGTAAAAAAAAATGGGCCGTTTGGGGTCTGCTAGTTTCCCCCATCAGGCGCCTCCTCAGGAGGCAGATAGAGAAATACCCTCCAGAAATGTGTATTACCGGGAAATACCTAGGACGGACCTAGTCTGTGGCAGTGTCAGTCTCAATGTAACCACATGGTCTATGATGAGATAAAGCAGATGGCGAGAGATATGGATAGAACAAGTCGCCCTCCCTCAGTATAGAAAGGCATTGAAGAAGGAAGAGGAAAAATAATGAAAGTATTTTATAGAGTAGAAAGAGATCTACCTAATTTAATATAAAATCCATATAAAATAACACTTTAAAATTTGCTTAGATATTTTAAATTTTGTTTAAAATAATTTTTAATTAATTACTTTGAGAGATATACAATAAAATGTGAGTATAACTTTGTATCTAAAAGTGAGAATAGGCATGCGTCGGTCTCTGTGTGTAAAAATGAAAATCAAATATAAAATATTTCGAAGGTATAATCCCTTCAAATATTTTTGTTTTCATTCCTACACAGAGATCCGTGTATGAGAGATATTTATTTAATAATATTTTTTCTACTTTTCTCTAAGTATTCCCTACGATTTCAAAGCCAAACAATCAATCCCTTTGTGCCAAATCAAGAATTGTCCACTTCAGGAGTGGAGTAAGAATAAATTAACTCTTATATAAGTTTAATGTTGGAGATCTGGGTTGCCGATATGACGTCATATCGCTACCTTTTCATCTTTCTATTCAATAGGAAATTAAGGTAGAAGGTCATTTAGTTCTTAATTTTCCCCAATTTTTATTGTTAGCAGAGTTTTCAACGCGAATCATTATTTTGTTGTTCAGCTGTCTATGTGCGCTCTATCACAGCACCTCTGTGAATTAAAAACAACCCGTCAAACTAGACGCAAAAGCTATGCGGCGTATTTCGAACTTCTATGCCATCTAGCTGATGCTGTTCGATGGCCGCAACACCAGCTTTCGCTAATTCAGAATGCCCACTGGGAGACCAAGGTTTCTGCTTATGACCTTGTTAGTCCAAGTCAGCTTTGATCCACAAAGGATTCTGAGATTCTACCAAAGTGGTGTACAGCTAGCAAAGTAGCTAGGCCTATAACACACATATATAGGGAAACATTTACCTAGATGAAATCTATCATGGAATTATATAAAGACAGCGATCTCATCAAAATAGGCTAAGAATTATGCAACTCCTTTTATATTATTTTTTACCTCTTTTTTGACGGTAAGGGTGTCTTTTTTAAGGATTTATTAAATTATCTACCTGAACGCCATCTATGTTTCCATTGTAAATCGTCTTTAAAGAGTTGAATAAAGGGGTAAAAAAGGAATTATTAATGATGGAACGCATCTTTATTAAACTCGGAGCTGTAGGCTTCTCTATATTCATCAACATACGTTAGCGGTGTTCTAATTTTGTTTTGCTTCTAAAAGAATATTAGCAATGTTTATAACTCTTTAATTAACATTTATGTAAAATGAAACTAATTTTACTCCATTTTTAATAATAATTGGAATAAAAAATATCTCTAGAAAGGCTTTTAGCCTTTAAAACCTAAATTCGCCTTAGAATAATTTTTATTGATTTAGCTGCTAGCTTCATTCGTTAGACATTTTTAACGTTTTTTTTTTTTTTTTTTTTTTTGCCATCGTTACTGTATTCTTCGCAATGTATAACTAATCCAATTTTGATATGATATCGATTTCCATATATTATCCATATCTATTTTGATATGATAAATGAATTTAAAGGAATGGAGAGAGATAGTCATACACACCTGGCCGGCTATACAGGAGAACAACATGAGGAAGATCCTGAGCGGAAGTTTGGCCTTGTAGCCACGGTGACACCAGAGGCGGTGGTACCCGGCCGTGATGCCCCAACCGCCAAGGTGGGAATAGGCGTAACCTGCGATACATAGCATTGGTGGAGTAAGCGCTATGTTTACATACTAAGGAATGGCTCACAGTATCATATGTTGTAATAGGATGGTATTCTTGTATCGAAAAAATACACCATTTCCTTTTATAAATACATTTATTATATTCGTCGAAGAAGCATTGCGTTTAGCAGAGCGTTCAAATTCAGGTATTATTGAATAGGCCACAACACCAGTTTTGCCAGAAGAGGGGAATTCCATAACCCCTCCTGTATAATGTTTCAAAAGCTTAACTAACCCTGTACTGATGAGGGCTGTAGCTCGAAACCATGATAGGTAGGTAGGATTTTATTCGAATTCGTCCAAACTGGTGTTTTGGCATATTTAGTAATCTGAACTTGACCGCTCTCTGAGCAAAGAATAACAACTGATTGGCTGCTAGGAAAGATTGCCTCGTCCTAACATTGAACGAGGAAATGTGCATATTACGCCAATGGCTCACACTCCAACAACTTCAACAATCTTTCAAGAACCAATAACTTGTGTCAGCTTCTATAATTCGACGTTGTCTGCGACAGAGGGATGGTGAATTGTCTTTGACAAAGTATAATTTTCCAATACGACTTTCCAGCTCATTTAACAGTCAGCGCTCTATATCTCTAAGTTTTGGTTTTTTCCTTTATCTTTGTAGCACTACTTTCGTCAAGTGCCAACAAAACATGCCCAACTGCATTCTGAACCAGATGTTGCATTCTTTTCATATGCGTCACTTTGCTCGGGTAAGGTCGATGATTGCAAAGAGCATGCGCAACTATCTGTTACACCAAACCAAGTTCAGCAGTGAATAGAAGAACAATGGACTGGTATATCCCATCACACATGAAATTTTATGTTTTATTACTGGAATATCTTGCACCAGGTATTGACAGTCATTGCTACCATATGAAATATTAAATTCTTTGTGCTCTTCGATTCGCATCGGGCCATAACTTCATTCTTTCCATCCTTGTACTCTTTGAAATATATATGTCCAATAAATATGGCTCTCATATATATTTCCTTCGCGATGTTGCGGCTGGGATGGCCAAGTGTGATTTCACCAAGGAAACAACAATCCACATATCACACACACGGACCATAAACCTAGACTTACCCAACCAGAAGCTGGGCACAACGGAGCACTTCATCGCCAGGTAGAAGCCATAGAACGCCAGTCCGTGGAGAATGATAAACAGAATGACGTTTCTCCACACAATCTGGGCCTTGAAGACTTCTTTTCTGGACTTGTCCGACTCTTCTTCCAGCGGGGAAATGGAAACAGATTCAGTGGAAGGCATGGCCTGCAACATTCAGAAATATGGGGTGCCATTGTCTGACACAGCCAATGGCATGAAGAGGTATGGTCTTAAATAGTCAGTGCTATGAGGAGACATGCCACACAACGTTCAGTGCTATGAGGAGACATGCCACACAACGGTCAGTGATATGAGGAGACATGGCACACATATTCAGTGACACACATGGCCTGCAACATCCAGTGATACGGGAAGGTATGGTCTGAAGCAGCTAGTAATATGGAGAGGTATGGCCTGCAATTCAGTTGCATGGGGAAGTTTGGCCTGCAACAGCCAGTGACATGGGGAGATATGGTCTGAAGCAGCCATGATATGGAGAGGAAGAGTGATTTGTGGACTTCTGAAGAGAATATAATAGTTTTCCTATTAATGCAAATGAAGCTAATACATTTTTAATGAGATATAATTTGACTTCTGTTGAGATAAGAATCGATAACTGCATAAACGTTAAAACTCCTTTATCAAAGGAAAAAATTTCACCATTGTTGTTTAATCTTGAAAGGGTTACATTCTTCTTACCTAACTAATAATTAGAATTCCAGTGAGGGAAACCATTGTCTAAGAAACTTTTGTTCAAGATATAATTGGAGCGCTAATGTTTGAGGAATGGAGGAACTTCCTTTGTCGCAGTACAATATCACAAGGGCGATTTTTAACAGATTTTTCTCAGCAAGCAGAGGCCTTTTGTGAAATGGAGCTCTCTATTTCTCCTGATTCTTGTGAAACCTTTTTTCAGTTTCTCTTCTCTTGAATATATCTTGATAATGAGTGGCGCACTACCTCGAGCTTCTCTATTTAATTCTTTAAGACTTTTTATCCAGTCCATAGGTTCAATTGTCTTTCTCTTCATTTTATCTTTCAAAACTTATATTTTCAGCAGTCCATTTCCTCTTTATATGTGTTCCATATAATTATTTTATTCTCCGGGGGACATATATAGGACGTGATGGAAAGTATAAAGCTTTGTTGGAATAAATCAATAAACAGTTTGACATAGGAAATTGTGAGCAAAGAGGTTATTAATGTGCAATGGAAAATGTCGGCCACTCTAAAGGTTGTAAACGTTATTTGACGCAATTAGATTTCTCCTTTATGATAAATATTTAACTTTAATATTTCACAGTGAAAATTCAAAATACTATAGGACTCTTTGTATGTGTTCCGTGTTGTGGAATAACATTATTTATCTTTCATTTGTAAACTGCACGATTCAATACACAATGTCTACATAGAGACTACCCGTATCAGAACACTATCATGAACTCCCACTATTGTAGACAGACATCAAGATATCTATATGTCACAATAAATATAGTCCTACATAACATTTATAGTTTTTTTTAATCATTAATACTTTTAAAATAACCACCATTTACGTCTTGAGAGATTTGGGCTAAATCCAAACAACCAAAAAGTCATCAAACGAGTGTTCACTGCTTCAAAAAACTCTATATGGACATCGGTAAAATAAAAAATAGTCCATGCAAACACATTATTCGATTAATTAGATTTCTTTCAAGCGCATGAAGCAGCCACGCGCCACGTTTGTCAATTGTTTCTCAACATTGAGGAATGGTGTCGCTAGAATCTGATGAACATTTAAATAATAGATTGTATCACTGTTTCACGGTAATAAGAGGAGAAAACGCCTCTAAAAACGTTTTCTGTAAAAATATTTCATTTATTGTAAAGTGTTTCATAACTTGAACATATTTATAAAATTTAATAATCGCTTTCCTGATAGATTTCGAAACGCCTAATTTGGATGTCTTTTGTTTTAGGTCGAATATATTCAAAAAACGCGCAAAATTTCTTTTAACATAACATTAAACTTCTCGGGTCTCTACACCTTTTAAACTTGTCAGAGCTCTCTCTCTCTCCACACTTTTTTAACGTCTTCTTCTTCTTTCTTATCTCCACTAAATCATATATCGGCTTGAGATGGTGTCTGCCGGGGATGAGTAGAGCTCATCAATGGATGAGTTAATACAGTCAATTCTTTTAACGTACATGCTTAAAGTACCCGCTTGTTCGGCGGTACATGTACTAAAATTGGAACGATACAGAGAAGATTAGCAATGGCCCCTGTGCGCAAGAATGATACGCAAAATCTTGAAGCGTTCCATTTTAACGTTAAACTTGTCAGGTCGTTTTTTTTTTTTTTACATTTTGAAAGCGTTCTAATTTGCTATAACTAGTTTTATGACTCATTCAATGATTCAAACATGCGCTCTGAGGGGAAAAATCGAACCTAAGGAAAGTATTTTTTTTAATGGCGATCAATCTACAAGTTTTATTCCAATGTTTTGAAGCCATGCTCTTGTTGGGCTTCCCAACAAAAGCACTATGTTCTTATGTCACGGAAATGCCTTACTGGAGATGAAGGCCTTGCAACTTTTATTGAGCTTGCCACGATTGGTACCTGTAATCTGATCTATAATTAGAAGCCTCAATTATAGATAATATTTGAAAGACGTTTGAAAACTATAAATATTTATAACGATTACTTTCTTTTTATTTTATTTTTTATTTTAGAGATAAAATCATTGTGAGAAATATTTATATTTTGAGAAGCTTCAATTTGTGGGTATGTTCCCCCAGGAAAAACTATATAAAATATTAACGCTAGCATTTAGATGTATCAAATGGGGAAATGTACGCACAGAGTAGATAAGAAGTATAGAAGTGAGTACGTCTCTCTCACCAAGAAGTATAGAAAAGAAGTAGACAATACTTACCAAAGGTAGACAAGAAGTAGACATCCCAAATCACCAAGTATATTACTTAAAATGTGAAAATCCTGTATATACGTTAAATATTGTATAGTAGAGAGGTGTCTAGATGGGACACCTTCTAGGAGGGCTGGACCTTTCCAACAAAAAATCTCTCGTTTTTTTCTGTTGTATAGGAAGTCATTTTCAATTATAAGAGAACAAATCTGCTCCATAGCATTCTCCTTAGATATTTCTATAAGTACCTTGTAGTAGTTATATAAGCCAGGTGGTGGTGGTGGTGTCTTGTCCATGGAGCAGATCGGTCCGTGCTACCTGATCACAATACCGGCCAACAAAGGTGCCTTGTTCGTATGGATGTCCTCTATATAAGCCAGGTAGCTAAGTTAAATAAAGGCGTTAGAAAGGTTGGAGAAATGGGACAAAAGTGAACATGAAGCACTTAGAAAGGGAATAGGCGCTAGAGTCAAATGTGACAATATCAATGCGATAGTTTAGAAGGATAAACTTATATATTATGTGTGCTATAAGTACACATATCTCCTATTTATAAATACATTAAAACAAAGCACTTTGTTCATCAGATATGCACAAAATACATAAATTCAGATAAAAGATGTCCCAATACTATATTTAGCATAATTAATCATCATGTATATAAAGTCATAGTGGATACAAAATATATTTATTAAACAATATTTCTCTATTGGCAGCACGCCAACATTTATCAAGGTACAACAAGGAAAGTTAAAAAGTGTACATTGTTGCCCTTGTGTGTACTCACGTAAATAAAAAACACTAGAAAAAGAAAACAAAAACACATTACTGTACCTTTTGTATCTTAGAAAAGTTGGCATGGTGCTAATTGGGGGGGGGGGGGGGGGGGGGGGGGGGATAGTGGTAATTAAATTCATCTTTAACCCAATATGTTTTTTAAATCATTTAAAAAAATATAATGACTAATTATGGGTTGCTCTATTTTCAAAACGACATTAAGAAATATAAAAATTGGAGATATATTTAATTGTGTTTTGTGAGGGTCTATAAAAAATTTGAAGTAAATATAACAAGTCTTATATAGAAACGATAAATGTAATAATTTATATATATATATATACTAGCCGAGTGGCCCGGGCAACGCCCGGGTTTTACCCGACTGGACCCGGCTTCGCCTGTGTAGTGTTCGAGCGAGGTTTACTCATGAATGAATAGAGGCCCCAACTGTTTGTAAACTCAATGTAATGAATTTTCTTTCAGCAAAATGGAGATAAATTGCAAACAGCAATATCGAAAATGCGTGTGAAAAAATCTGAAATATAGGATCAATTTCACAAACACATCTAATGAATAGAGTGCTGTTTGGAGGAGTGGTCTAAACTGTTAATTTTTAAAAACCATGACCCGGGATCATTGAATGCAGATTTAGACACTTTGTTCTGAAAAAAAAATTGCCCCCAATGGCCCCTGAATCTTGAAAAAGTCCAACCCCTCCAGTGAGTGCAAGTAACCAAACTGGGCTTTTATTTAAAAAAAAAAAAAAAAAAAGAGCTAATGATTAGTTTGAATAAAGGAAAATGGTCGGCACAACCTGAAAATTTCACTTTGTCCACTTCACTCTCGGCTGTCCAAGAAGAAACAGCCAGAGCTAACATTTTAAAGGGCACCTAATCCGGCATTTACATATCTAAATAGTTAAGCAACTTTTATAAATGTAATATATTTCTGCAATATCGAATTACCTTAACTCGGAAGAATTTTGTATTATTTATTGTTGCAGTTTTAGAAAAGTGTGGGAAATTGGATATTTTAACAAAAGAATACAATTTTTAAAATGGTATATAAAATAAAAAGGAAATTTGCATAATTTTCTAATAGTCAAGGGCAATTTTTAAAATACCAAAAAAGCAAGACCAAATAAAAAAAAATATATATATGTGTGATGTTTTAGTAACAGCATTGTTGCCATATAAAGACAAAATTACTGAATGTATTCAGTACCTTTGTCTGAAGATAGCCAAAATGTAACTGAAACCACACTTAATGTAATTATTTGTATTCGGTCTTGCTTCCTTTTTTTTTTTAATTATCCCTAGTACGCGTGGTACAGGCCATGATAACCATGGTGGGTAGGTAGCGACTGCTTTTACTGTAAGCGCACCACATGTCTACAAATGTGATACATTGCTACCAGCTAAATGCATTTTCACTATGGTGTGATTTCCACATGATGGATCTGTAGACACATTATAATCTCTCCAGAGCTTAAGGTAGCAAACAGTACTTTCACATTATATAAATATCAATGCCAAAAGCCAGAGTTATGATAGCTGTTGCAGTGTAATGTAGACCTGCAGGATGGGAAAAAGCAATATTATTTCCGGCTTTAATTTTAAAAGTATTATGAAACGTTAAAAATATAATCTTAACTTTTGAAGCATGAAAAAATGCTAACTTGATGTGTATTAATTTAGTCTAAAAACAAACAGCATGTAAAAGTAAGCACCAATCGAAAGCATTTATTAGCTCTAACAGTGCTGCCCCCAGCGGTAAAAGACTGGAGCTAACGCTTCACGGGTTGGTAAAGTTTATGTTAATATTACATTAACTTAACAATATTCCATGTCTTGCTAACACAAATTTTAAAAATAATATGCATAAAAATAATGCAATTCTAAAAATTATAAATGAAGCATCATTAAATTAAATGGGAGAGAAATGGTGCTCCAAAATTTTTTTTTTGTTGTAAAACTTTGACTTTATATTTTTACAAATTCTTAATGTATATAACCCAAACCAAATTGTCTATAAAATTCTGCAAACAAATATAATATTTTATGAAAAAACGTATCATTAAATGGAAGATAGGTATCTTTTATTTGTAAACGTTACGAGCCTTCGGGCAAAGTAACGTTTACAAATAAAAGATACCTATCTTCCATTTAATGATACGTTTTTTCATAAGCTGTACACCGGAAGAGTTTTAAGTTTTTTAAATATAATATTATAGAGGCATGAAAATACTAATGGTGTAAAAATCAAAACAGCAAAGTTATCCTGATAAATGCAATGAGCTATGATAAGGTGTGTTGCAGGCTAACAAAAACCTTAATTGAACCAGAAATGTTGATACCATAAAAAAAAAATAAAAAACAATTTTCAAGAATAGAGTTATGTAAATGAATTAAATGTGAAAAAATTAAAATAAAATAAAGTAAAAAAAGCTTTATTGATGAAACTACAGTAGAGCAATAATGATAACAAATTATTCACAAATTATGTAGTTACAAAAGTCAAGCTTCCCAAAATCATTATTCGAAGAAATCTCTTTCAAAATTGTCAAAATCTATATCAAAGCCCCCTGATAAACAATATTGCGTGTCTTGCTAAAAGTAGAACTAAAGACAAATAAATTTTTAGGGCTGGAAACAGGGAGCATGCTACATAGAGTTGCCCATGCGAGAAACAGGGAGACTCAAGATGCACACCAACTACTTGCAATGTTTGACCCTGAAGCATGCTGAACCCTAGAACTATTGGAACGCTGAGAAAGATTGCTTCTCCTATGGCTTGGCATACCTACAAACACAAAGCATTAGTAAAAATAAAAATAAGGATAACCGAAAAATGTAAAACATCAAGGACTGAGATTGAAGAAAAAATTCAAAAATAGTGTATTAAAATAAGCGCGACTCATGACTAAGGCCAAAATAAAAAAAAGCCTAGAAATAATCTGAAAGGAGGGGAAAAATGCATAAAACTCAGTGAAAACGTAAAACAACTGATTAAAAAAAAGCAAATGGAAGAAGACGTAAAAAAAAAAGTATAAATCGCAGAAAAAATATGTACAATAAATATGAGTAGAACATACATAGATATATATGAGCAGCTACATATTATGAAGCAGATAAATCTAAATACTACCTAAACAAATGACAGCAAAACAAAAAAAAAAAAGACAATGGAAGAAGGCCTAAAAAAAAAAGTCTAATTTGGTTGAAAAAACTGCTCAATAAATTGAGCCTATATAGATATATGGACCCGGCTTCGCCCGGGTATTGTTCGAGTGGGGGATGACTCTTGAATGAATAGAGCCCCCAACTGTTTTAAAACTTAAAGTAAAGAATTTTCTTTCAGCACAATGGAGATAAACTGCAAACATCAAAATTAAAAATTCTGGTAAAAAAAATCTGAAATATAAGATCAATTTCACAAACACATCTAATGAATAGAGTGGTGTTTGGAGGAGTGGTCTAAACTGTTGATTTTTAAAAACCACAACCCGGGATCATCGAATCCAGCTTTGGGGAATTTGTTCTGAAAAAAAAAATTGCCCCAATGGCCCCTGATTCTTTAAAAAGTCAAACCCCTCCAGTGAGTGCAAGTAACCAAACTGGGCTTTGGTATCTAAAAAATGAAAAAAAAAATCTAATGATTAGTGTGAATAAAGGAAAATGGTCCTCGCAACCGGAAAATTTCACTTTCTCCACTTCACTCTCGGCAGCTCAAGAAGAAACAGCCAGATTAAACATTTTTAAGGGCACCTAATCCGGCATGTACATCGATAGTTAAGCAACTTTTAAAAATGTAATATATCTGCAATACTGAAATACCCAGACTTGGATTATTTTTTTATTAGGTTATTGTTGGCAGTTTTAGAAAAATGTGGGAAATTAGATATTTTTACAAAAGAATGTACTTTTTAAAATGGCATAAAATAATTAGGAAATTTGCATCATTTTCTAATAGTCAAGGGCAATGTTAAAAATACAAAAAAAGCAAGACCAAATAAAAAATAAACGAATTATGTGTGATGTTTCAATAACAGCATTGTTACCTTATAAAGACAAAATTACTGAATGTATTCAGTACTTTTGTCCGAAGATGGTAACAATGCTGTTACTGAAACCACACATAATTTATTTATTTGGATTTGGTCTTGCTTCCTTGTGATTTTTATCTATATTTCAAAATATACCTCAATTCTTTTTTACCTAAAAAGCTTTACATATATATTGCCAAGACCATAAATAAAGGTAAAATGTCAAATGAGTTATTAATTAACCCTATATGGGTCAGGACAAGTGAAAATAAGGCCAACAATAGAAATATCTTTCTAAAAAATTAAATTTGAACGCTAACTTCACAAAGGGCACAAAATTTGCTACCAGCTACATGCGTTCTTTTTTACTATGGTGTGATTTCCACAGGATGGATCTACATTATAATTTCTCCAGAGCTTAAGGTAGCAAACAGTACTTTCACAATAAATAAATATCAATGCAAAAAGCCAGAGTTATGATAGCATGTTGCAGTGTACTGTTGACCTGTAGGATAGAAAAAAAGCAATATTGTTTCCAAAGACTTTAATTTGAAAAGTATTATGAAACGTTAAATATATTATACTTACTTTTAAAAGCATAAAAAAAGTTATCTCGATTTGAATAAATTTAGTCTAGAAACAAACATAACGCAAAATTATGCACCAATCGATCTCTGATTGTATATTTATTTATATAAATGAGTATATTTGCATATATATATATATATATATATATATATATATCTAAATACATTCATATAAAAATATGGTTGTACCATATAAATATATATGAACAGTCATATATTGTGAAGAAGATAAATATAAACCCTACCTAAACCAATGACAGAAAAAAAATGTTTAGCCAACCCTTAAATAAAGCAGTTACTGAAAATTCATAGCTGCTGCTTACAATATAAATGCTATTAGAGCATAAACATATTACATGGAACAAACATATAGTAAAATATATGTAGCAAGTTATATTGTAAAACATACTTTTTTCAATAAATATACTTTTTACAACTTTAATAAAAAATAAATAATATACCTTATGAGATAAAAAAGTACACTTATCTTTAAAAATGTAGATCGTTATATGTACACTAATTAAAATTAAACGAAGCAAAATATATGAATAAGCTGCGAAATAAATAATAATTCCAATTAATTTAAATAGAAAAAATATTACTAAATGATTAAATAAAATCTACCTTCTAAAAAGGAAAAGAAAGTTTTTCGAAATGCAATTTTTGTGCTTTTAGCCTAAATGTTAAACCAAAACCTCAACTCCCTACGTGCGAAATTTCACAATACAGTTTTAATTAACCCAGGTTCCGGGGGCGTATTTATTTGATAATGATCGATTAAAATTATTTTCAAAGAGTTTAAATATATAAAAATAATCTTACCTTTTAAAGACACATTAATCGGGTAAAATTACAAAATTGCAAATTAAAAACAAACAACGTGTAAAATTATTAACCAATCAAATTCATTTATCGTCGCGACCAGTGCGCCGCCAAGCGGTAAAAGGCTTGAACTAAGGAATTTTGGTTTAACATTTTTTAAAAATAGCACATTAAACCTTTTCGTTTTTTGAATAGCCTATATGTTAAACGAAATCTTCAGCTACCTACATGCGAAATTCCATAATGATTGAGTCAGTAGATTTTGCGTGATGCGATAACAAACATCGATTTCGCATTTCATTTTTATAGATATAAGGATAGAGAGAGAGAGAGAGTGTTTTTGTAAATAAGTTTAAAACTCAAATATAAATAAACTCTCTGTAAGTATTAAAAAAACAATATTAAATCTATTTTTAAAATCCTAAAATTAAATTTAAAATATATATATTACACCCTAATTTTTTAAAATAAAAGAATAATAATTGAAGATAGATATAAATTGGTTTTGGAATACACACACACACACACACACACACACACACATGAAGATATCCTACCAGAAGATTGATACCCGTAAAAGAAAGATGGTTTCTCGCTAGGTGTCCCGCAGACGACTGAAGTCCTGCTTCGTCTGCCCTATTTACTTGTTGCTGTAGGGCGCAGCCGATAGAACCACAGACTAAGGGGAGACACTACGATCCATTTAAAAACAACCTACCATGATATAACACCATAAATAATTGGTGATTTGTCTCCTTGGAAATCCTCAGGTCGCTGTGTGACCACAAAGTACTATCCGCTTACTGGATGTGGGTAAAAGTAGATCTTATATAACATAGAGTGAAACTTGATGGTGTGAACACACGCCTATTTAAGGTGAATGTTTATTTTTTTAACGATGGATTTCCGCATCTGTTTTTTATCGACTACTAGCCGAATGACCCGGGCAACGCCCGGGTTTTACCCGATTAAATGCTTTTATTCAAATACTTTTGATACAATTATAAATTGGTGCCGTAGTTGTCACACTCTTGTGAAACGTCCCGCTCCAAACTTTGTGTGGTTTTAAAATATAAAAATGTAAATTTTCACAACGATATTTGAAAATTCTTTTTTTTTTTTTTTCGAATACTATTCGTTACAATTATAAATTGGCGCCGTGGATGTCACTCTTGTGAAACGTCCCGCTCCAAACTTTGTGTCTGAGAAGCGATATTTTTATAGTTTTGTGTCTTCTCCTCGAATGAATGTTTTTATGTTATAATTTTGTTCCTGCATACTAAAAATGAACTGGCTTCACCCGTGGTCTCTGCTTTTTGGAATTTTTCCCGATGTAATTTTGTATCTCATAATCAAACATGATACAGCAAAATTGTCATAATCATTTTCTGACTATAAAACAACTATTTTTGCCCAGAACCTGTCAATTTCAAATTTTCTAGGATAAAAATGCGACAAATATCTCTTCCAGATTTTTTTTCTATGTCCTGTTAAACACGTTTTACATGTATATTAGGTCAGCTGATATTACCTCCCATCTTCACCGCTAGAGGCGCTGCTTGCGAGCGAAAATTTGCAAATAACTCGAAAAATATTCGAGACCTGAAATATTCACTTTATGTTTTTACAGATTCTACTCTATATACTGTTACAATTTTAGTCAGATTAGTTACGTATTGTGGACGTGTATAGCCGACAAACATACATACACTGACTTTTATATATACATAGGGATATTCCTCTTGTATCTTCGGTGACCACCTATCGCCTTTTTCACGGTAAAATGTCATTATGATATTTTTAATAATGTTTTTTCTCCCATTAGAAATCATTTGAAAATGTTAAATTAGGGAATTTAGAGCTCATTACTAAAAATATAAAATATATTTAATAACAATAATTTTAAAGAATTTTTTTTATTAAAAATGCACGCCCTTTCTAAAAAGGGTAAAATAAAATGTTCAACTAGTATTGAAACAATTCGCTGTATAGGAGTCAAAATTAAAGCGGCGAGGAATACGATCATCATTATATTGAGAGAAGAGATTAAAAAAAATTGTGTGTGAAACATAAACATTTCAAATCTATTGCTCCATGATAAGTTACACAAAATTCGAAATTCAAGACGATCATCCCCCGCCGCTTTTATTTTGACTCTTATAAACGGAATTGTTTAATGGTAGGTAGCTATTACTATTTATTTTCGACTTTTAAAAGGATTTTTAATGAGATCTCCTTCTTAAAGGTATTTTTATTAATTTATTGTCTTCTAGCGTCACGGTGACCTGCTGTCAGACATATCCATCAAAAATCATTCATTCTGGTTAGCAGCCCCGTAAATAAAGATATTTCCGACCTGCTGTCAACCTTTTAATGGGAAAATTGGGAAGTTTTAGTGAGTTTTATTCATTCACAATTGGTTAGCAATAGCACCCAAATTTGTTGTCAGTTTTTAGTCGTTTCCTTGAAATAAACAAAGAAATATATCTGATTCTTTAGGGGGACGCTTTTCAGTTACCTAAAGCTGGTGTTGTGGCTTTGTAACAGACCCGAGGCCGATTTGCGGCGACGGTCAATAGATGGCGTCTAGCTTTGACGTCTATTTTGACGAGAGAAGCAATCTTTGTTTTGTAAATCAATATCCTCCTGACAAAATTTCCATCTAGATTCTATATACGTAGCTGGAATAACTTATGGTTTCACGTGGAATTAAGGTTTTCTCTATCTTGTCACTTCGGCGGTGTCAGACTTGAGGATGTTTCCCAAAATAAATGGTGAGAGCTATATTTAAGTTTTGTGCGATATATTAGACGGAGGAAAAACATTTTTTCCTTATTTGAGATCTGGGTCCTGATCAACTACCTGATTGGACAATTAACCGATCACGTCATATCGCTCTTCCAATCTCTTCGTTGTATCCATAGAAGTGAGAAAAGGCTTCTGGAAGGTCGCTTTTATTTTATTTATAAAACTTATGCATAGCGACATCTACCGGTGAAATTTGAAATTATATTTAAAACTATTATATATATATATTCTATATACAGTTACGAGCGTCATGCGTTCTTAATAATTTTTCATCTGTCACCGTTTGCTTTTTTTTTTTGGAATGGCGCTCTTCTATTGGTTGGCTACGATCACGCCACCTTTGCCCCCCCCCCCCCCATCATGCCCCCCCCCCCCCCCCCACTCGCTTCTTCGTTTTTGTAACTATTGTGTTGGGGCGGGTCGCTCCTTAAATAAATGCATATATTAGTTAATAAAATAATAATCCTCTCTTTCTTTTTCCCAGTAAGAGACGCCTACGGAAGCCAACAGTACATAGACAGATAAAGCACATAGGCTATAGTTATTAACTAACATATGCATTTATATAAGGCGCCAATTTATAATTGTAACAAATAATATTTGAATTGAAACATTCAATCGGGTAAAACACGGGCGTTGCCCGGGTCATTCGGCTAGTATATATATATAAACCAAAACTTCCTAATGTAGGGCTTTATTTACTTGTTTTCTCCTCTAGCACATACTTATCATCTAGAGAACGTTTTATTGCCGAGTTGAAGAGAATACACACCTAGTGATTGACTCTAAAACTGACATATAAACAAAAACCTTCTTCCTTGTGGAAATGTTGGTAAAAGAGAGTGTGATACACCTAGAGGAAGTTAAGGAAAACATTGGAATTTAACCCAAACTAACTTCTTGTGGTGTGTAATAAGTGATTAAATTTTGAATACAAAACGTCTTTAAAAACAGTTAATTTTTTTTTTACATTTTTAATCATATAGCGTCTATGTAGTAGAGAGCCTGTAGTTCCATGCCAAGTTACATGATGTTTCATTAGTTTCTTAAAGATGTAACACTTTCTATATTTCCACGAGTGTATATAATGCTTTTTCCAAGTTACATTTTGCCTTTAGAAAGGAAGAATCGAGAATTTATATAAGGTTTTTAAAATTGATTTGTCAATTTCATGTGAACACATTTAGTGTCATTACCAAAGGCCTCGATGCAATCAAGGAAGTATTCTGGTATCTAAAAAGTTTTCCTTTCTATTCTCAATTTTATCCTGAATTTCTAAGTCTTAAGTTTAAAATACTTCACAGCAGGGGTCATGAAACAGTTTCTCCCCCCTCATCACTAGTTTTGGTAAATTCCTAGAATCACCTGTGCCTGTTTACAAATGGTTCATAATTGCAAATGCCTTTAATAACACTTTGGAAATAAATTGTTCTACAATGTGTTTCTCAGGCCAAAATCGCTATATGTACACTTAGAGACAAATCTTAAGAAGTTGTGGCTTTTAGCATGTATATCGGGATTCAGACAATAACTCTGAAAGATATTACAGTGACCTTTATTGAAGACACACGAGATAACCAAATGTGAACAAAATTGTCTCTGTCTTCTTCTTCTTCAAAAAAAAAAAAAAAAAAAAAAAACAGACCGGCGACATCAAAGACTTTCCACTTTTAGAAACCCCAGGTATCAGTGGGACTAATAGGGGATGTGACCGTCCCTTACTGCCAAACAACACTTGCACCATCGTCTCATGCTGGAAATAAGGATATCCAGGAGTTCATTTGAGATTAAAGCCCATTCCTGTTCAAGAACATTTTTCAGCTCCTGGGTGGTTCTTGGCGGGCTGATACCCTCCTCCCCAGATAGTCCCAAGCATGTTCTATGGATTGAGGTCAGGGGACCTCGCCGGCCATTCCATTCTGTACGTGTCTCCGGATTCCAGACATTATTCAAACCGGCTCTGTGTGGGGGCACGTTGTCATCCAACACGAAATCGAGGCCAACAGCCTCCCAGAAAAGCCGGGCATGGGGTTCTAGGATCTCGTCTCGGTATCGCTGAGGATTCAAGAGTCTTGCCGTCGAACACATTTGCTACGATACCTGCCCAGACCATCACACCCCTTCCGCCATAGGCATCCTTTTCTACGATGTTTGAAGGGTAGTAGCGTGTGCCATAATGCTACTACTTTCTGTCCCCAAATTCTCCAATCAGCTAATCATTTATATCCCCTTTCTTTACCTTCCTTCGTTTAAATCTAGCCTTCCTCCCGTTGGTATACTTTTGTATCAGCAGAGAGATGAAACTACCTTCAAAGAAATATTTGTTTGATTTTATGTTGGTTTTCTACTTTACATATCCATTTTTTGCCACCTTTAGATGTTTTTCAATAACCAAGTAAACAGAAGGAAAAGTTTATTAAGTATTCAATCCCAAAGTTTACTTTTAACATCTAATTTTAAAATGTGACGTTCATTGTTGTTTTCTGGAATATTTTAAAAAGATAACCATTAGGTTCATTATGAAGCCCTTTACAGATTTTAATGTTCACTGCTACAATGTCTGATTTTAAATGTTCGTCGTTTTACCTGTTGACTGTCAAAGATAGATTGTGGGGAAGGTCCTCCTCAGACTATACTTTTATCTAAATGGTAGCTATCATTGTGGACTTATATTTACAGTGGTGACTATGTTATGCACATGTTGAAAGTTTAACTGAAGATGTATCTGCAAATCTATCTCCATATTTCCAACATTGCATTGTTAAACTCCAAGAACTTTTAGAACCCCATCACTTGACTATGAAATCCTGAAGTGTCAAAATTTCAAGAGTGTGGCAGAAATTATTATATTTCTGTGTATTCAGGAGGAGACTGAAATAGAAGAAACATCTTACTTTTCTGGGGTTTTGTTGCAATTGACGACTTCGGATGTCGATTCTTTATGACGCCAATACGAGAAAGGTAAACGAGAAATCTCTGTCAGGAGACTTGTCTCTGGAATATAAAGTTTCAGAGGTGATGATAATTCTCCATGTTTCTGAGTCATCGATGACAATCATCAGAGTGATGCCAATCCACCAGAGAAAAAAGTAAAAAGAATTCCAAGGAGAACTTATAAATTACAATTTGGAAGGTCTGGTTACACATGGATTCTTGGCCAATTCACTGGTCGAAATTTGGCAACAAGATGGCTTGATGAAGCTTCAACTCCAGGTGGTCTCCTCAGTATTTTCAATGTTCTTGTGTATTATGTATCGATGTATTTTTTACTATAAATAAAAATTACCAAAACATTTTTATAATGGAATATTAAAATGAAAGCATTAACGAAATATTCCAATATATAGCTTTAAAGTTCGATTCATGGAGGCGTTAGTAAGAGTCGTTTTAATAAAACAACTAGACGAATGACCCGGCTTTGCCCGAGAATTCCCCCGAGTGCAATTTCCTTCATACTGAAAGTACATCAATAATAAATGGTAGAAGTACCATAGAATAGCAATACAGAAGTAACACATAGACCACAGGAAAAAAAGTGTGTTATATTAGTGTTTAGGTATTTGATTTAATTATTTTTGCAATCCATCTAGTTGTTTCAAAATCAATATAGTTAAATAAGATGGTAGCTTTTCCACTCAACCCCCGAGGTACCCGCCCCAGTGCATTAACCCTTGAAATTGCCTGAGTTGAGTGAGTGACTGCGATGGATCTTGACTGCGATACCCAACTTCTCAGTAAGACTAATAAAAAAAGGTTTAGAAAAAAAATAATTCAAAATACTGGCATGTAAATATTTTTCTGTAAAAAAAAATAAAAGAGCACATTAATTTTTGGCAAACATATGTGTTTGCTAATAACTGCGACTGCATTTTAAACGATTTTTTTAAGAGATAAAAAAAAAAGGCTAGAACAAAATTTTTATAAAAAAATACAAGCCATTATTTACATACAGTAACGCTAATTTTGTAAGGTTTTTTATTTTAAATTGCATTGTGTGCATTTACCGTAACTTAGATAGTAATATAAATTTCTCTCTCAATACTTTTGTAAAAAAAAGGTAATTCTCGTATATAAAGATATTTTAAAAAAGTACGCAAGCAACTTGAAAAAACATGCAAAGCGCTCATTGGTCGCTTAATTGGCCAAGTGTTGTTACTTCGCCTCGTATTTACTCCGCCGCGTAAAAAAGTTCTTCAAATAAAAATTATATAGCCAAAAATACTTATCAGAATGTAGCCAAGTTTTCTTCAGGTTTATAAAAAGCGACACGCAAAATTTGGTACTAATTGGTTCAGTAGTTTTTGAGTTTATCGCGAAACAGACAACAGACATTGACTTTTATATATAAGAAGATATAAAAAAAACAAAGGCCAGAACAAAAATTAATAAAAAATACGAAAGCCATTGTTTACATACAGTAACGCTAATTTTGTTAAGTTTTTTTTTTAAATTGCATTGTGTGCACTTACCGTAACTTAGTAATATAAATTTCTCTCTCAATACTTTTGTAAAAAAAAGGTAATTCTCGTATATATATATATATATATATATAAAGATATTTAAAAAAGTACGCAAGCAACTTGAAAAGAAATGCAGAACGCTCATTGGTCGCTTAATTGGCCTCGTGTTGTTACTTCGCCTCGTATTTACTCCGCGTAAAAAAAAGTTCTTCAAATGAAAAAAAAGAAATAGCCAAAAATACTAATCAAAATGTAGCCGAAAATTTTCCTCAGGTTTATAAAAAGCGACATGCAAAATTTGGTACCAATTGGTTCAGTAGTTTTTGAGTTTATCGCGAAACAGACAGACATTGACTTTTATATATATATAGAGAGAGAGAGAAATGAAGAACGAATATCGAATTATGTTTTAAACTTGGTGAATCTCCATCTTGTATGTTTTTAATGACCTCATTGTTTGTAATAATTTAATCTTCACAGGTGTGGGTTGTTTGGATCTTGACAAGATAAACCACACTTCAATTTGTAAAATGTTTTATTTAACCAAAAAAAAGGTAAAATTTACAAGTAAACATGCATAAAAATTCTTATATATGGAAAGTAGCAAATATTTGGAGGAGAGCCTCCCATATTGTGATGAGTTGGTGGCTGCAGTTAGAAACTTGGCAAGGTGTGAGGGCTTGAACATTTCCATCATACTACAGTTAACATTTCCTATCATGTGAAAATTGTGAATTTCTCATCAGCTCTAAACATTTTGATAATGAACCAAGTCGATATGGTTTTGGAATTTTGTCTTTTCAAAACTAAAATAGAATATTATGATTAAATTCACATTTTTCACCGATAGAAAGCACTGTTGCATCAATTTCCTTGTAAATAGTACGTATGTCAAAATTACTTGTGGTTGAAAATTGTTTATATATAGATATAAAACTTTTATTTCTACATGCAGAATATAATTTGAAATTATTTGGTGATAACAAAAAAGAGCTAATTTAAGAATATAGATTTCAATTCACTAAAAGAGATTCTGAACAATTTGGGCCATAAAACTGGTCCACAAATCCACGTTAAGTACAGCAAGTATTACACCGTGTTTTCTTTCAAGTTTTACTTTTATAAATAAGGTAAATTTTTTTAAAATCAAATTTTTATTTGTAATGGTAATCTATAGGGAGAGAAGAAAAAAATTATATTTTTAAAATATACAAAAATTTATAATTTACATCTTGGTAAAAAATACAGATCAGAGTTTTAATTCAAAATTAAACAATGGTATAAATTTTTCCATTATTTGGTTGCCAAAAACTATCTAAAGGATGCTTATATATTTAACCCATATCCTAAAAGATTTTTATTGATTTTAACTTGATTTAATTGGAAAAAAAGTAAGCAGTTTAATATATCCAAAGTGTACAGCACAGCGCTATGCAGAGATTATTTTAAATACATGATTATCGGGAAATATAAGTTTATTTTAGGAAATGGAGCCAGAAAGAAATATCGAATGTGGGAAAGTGCATGACTCTTTTAATTCCAAGATTGTAGATTGGAAAAGGTTATAATTTAAAAAAAAAACTGAAATAAAATATTTTTCTTCCTGGTTATTACATATATATCATCTATCTTCCCCTTTATAAAGACACTAACACATTGTAAAAATGAGCAATCCATAAGAGGAGATACATTGAACATGAAAGGCCCATCTCAGGATAAGATTGTGTGTAACCTTCCACCGTTTCATTGAGTGTCTCGCAGCGGGCGACCACCACCGTCGTGAAATCTTATTTGGATCCAAGCATTTCATCATCAATGTATCCCATATATATTTTTTAATATAAATACAATGCGTGCAAAATTACTTGAACAATTTGGACCCAGCTGTGAGATGTTTTATTTTTTGTTTATGTATTCTTGCAGCAGAAAGTGTTTTTTTTTATATATAATCTCATTGGCTTTTCATCTAGAATTGTTGTGGTGAAATGTTTATAAATATATTTGTAAAGCTACAAAAACATTTTGGTGTAGATAGGGATTTCTATAAAAACTGTGAAGATTTAATTTTGTAAACTGCTCCCTCAAACATCCAGTCTGAGCTCAATGCAATTTTACCTTGTGTGTACATTGTTGCAAAAATTGTTTTCATCTGTAAATGAGATTTCAAGTTTGGCACTTAATAGACGAGGAGGGTATAAGGCAAATATAGATTTGTCTACAATAGGTTTGTTGTGCATCACACATTTCATATTCCACACACCAATTTTGTCATAGATCTAGAAGAGATTGCCATCAAATCAATAATATATAACTTATACAACAAAAATAAATTAGATAGATTTGGTTGATAAAATCTGTGCACAAATTTCTTTCTTTGAGACTTATCAAAATTACTTAAAAATAATAAAAGGCGAGAGTGTCACATGATGAGAGAGAAGACCATGTTTACATATGTCCGTTGAACAGATAGTTCAGGAGGTGGAGGAGGTGGGGGCCACCAGGAAGATGATCTGCAGGTTCCTCGCAATGGTGTCTGGACAACATCTCAACTGTTAGAGCCCAGATTCTCAAATACAACACAATACGTGACTAAATTCTAAGCTTTTAAAATATCACAAATTCCATTATATATTTTTAAAATGTTCTCTCGTATTCAAACCACCAAAATGTTTGTATACGAGTTGTGTACCTACATTAGTGTAATACCCAGAAGGAGGGTATTGGTGGAATGAAACTTTGCATGAATGTATTCCGTGATACAAATGATTTTAAAAAAAGGAAACATAACTCAAATTGTGCTGTGTGGGACATCTTTTAGATGTTTATGTCCAAAAAAAAAATGCAATCATTCATTACACGTCACAAGAAGTCAAAAGGAGGCAAATTCCAAGTTTTTCTTTAATTCCCTTCTGGGTTTGCGCTAGTGTATTTGAATTACCTTTATTAATTCCATAACAAATATGTTCAGCCGATAGCGCACCTTTTCGCTACCAATCAGAGATTGGCAGGAGATCGTGAAACTTAAGGCAAACCTTAAATTTACGATGGTCCTTCTGTTGGTGAAATGGTCATATTTAAGACTGAAAATGTTTGGTTCCATGGCTCGGTCTTTATCGAGAATCAACGGTAAAGTTTGATTAGTATATGGAAACCTACAGAGCTGACACCAATATCCAGTTATAGGAGTGAAGGTAAAATGTCCACACAATCATTCGGTCTTATGAGTGTAAGACTTGTGGAACTCACCCATGATGGGCAGCTTTTTCTTGAGGTGGACGAAGGGGATGTAGAAGAGCATCCCGGAGAAGATAAAGATGAGAGCGTAGACGTAGCCCATGGTGGGGTTCTGGACGATGGGCGTCACCACGAGGAAGATGCAGATAAGCACCATCAGGACTGGGATGACCAGAGGCACCTGTTCACACAATATTGTCCAGGTTTCAGCTCCTCTCTACAATCTTACTTATATATATAAATATATTTATTTAAAACAAAATTTCCTGACTGCTCACAACGTTTAGTTGATTTTTGTTCCACTAGATGGCGCTCTGCCATCTAAATGCTCATGTGAGTGATCAGGAAATGCCGATTTTGTTTTTTCTATTTTTTCTCATTTTTCACACACACACACACACACACAATAATAATATAATTTATATATATGCGTGTTCGTATATTTTAACCATACCTTGTATCCAGGTCTAAATTGCACCAATATTGCTCTCTTTTAAAAACACTTTTATAGAGTTAATATAGATACAGGATGACAGATCTCCTGCTTGGAGAATCTGTATAAGACTAAAAGGTCTTAATAAAGATTTTTGTTGTTGTTGACAGAGGACAAGCCCTCAAGACTTTTAATAGAGTTCTCAAAATTATTTTGAAAGTTTTTTTTTCCTTTTAGAGGTATAATCCTCAATATCACCTATATAAATATATAATATTTTTACTCATAAATATTTTTCGTGTAGAAGAGATGACAAAAAATTATAAAGACATATATATATTGGCATTTATAAAATGATCTAAACCCCATTGAGTGGATTTCTCGATTCTATTTTTTTTTTCACATCTCTAAGAGTGTTGTGAAGTTTTATTGTTTTTAAGACACCAGTGAGTTTAGTGTTTCATAAAGATAAAACAATATAGTTAGCAAACTATATAAGGCTTCTCCTAGGCAGTTGACCATTCTAATGACCTATCTGAGCGGCCACTGTACGTACCTTGTAGGGGCGGGGAGTGTCCTTCATGGTGAACCGCAGCACGATGACCAGCGCCATGGCCCCGCCGTAGAAGATCCACGCCGTGAAGCTGAAGAAGTCAATGAGAGAGTTGATGTTGCCCAGCAGGATCATCACGGCACACAGGAACGTCTGTGGCCACACGCATCCACTTTACAACTCCAAGTTGAATACTAGTAACCAACCTCTAAATATAATAAACAAAGTGCTGTTTTTTTTTTGCTTATCCCTAGTACACGTGGTACAGGCCATGATAATCATGGTGGGTAGTTAGCGACTGCTTATGCGACTAGCGACTAGCTATGTGTTGTCCTACGTTGTTATAACAACATCAAATGATTTTGCAAAGACATTTTATCACAGCGCTTCAAGTTTAAAACAGTACAATGGGTTTCCTTTTGTGTGTTCATTAAAGTGTCACCCGAAGACATACAAGGTTGGGTCAATAAGTAATACACAATCACCCCTAGCAAAATATATAAATAATTTAATATCATAAAATACATTTTTTTTGGTAAATAAAACTTTCAAAATAAAATTTTCATATTTTCAATCATAATTGATTTATCTTTTGTATTTTTCCAGATATGGAGCCTAATGTGAACACAAGAATCCGACAACGGTCGGTGACCGAGTTTCTCTTTAAGCCCGGTGACATTTCAGCCTCAACAATAATTCACTCAAACCTTCAGCCAGTATATGGAAACGAAACGCTATGGGATAGAAGCACTATACAGAGATGGGTTCAGCGCTTCCAGAAAGATGATTTTGATCTTCATGACAAAGAGAGGTCAGGTAAACCTTCAACTGTCACAACAGACCAAAATTTGGCTCTTGTTGAGGAAATTGTCAAGAATAACCGAACAATAATGATATATCAATTGATGAAAAACCTTTCAATCTCTAAAGGAAGTGTTCTTAAACTACTTTCTGATCTTGGCTATCGAAAATTGTGCTCAAAATGGGTGCAAAGGCTTCTAACACGAGAAATGATGCAAACTCGGAAATTAATTTGTTTAGACCTCATATATCGAATCTTTCCCAGGACCAGCTTCTGAGGCCTTTAAAGGAGTCATAACGTGTGTTGAGACTTGGGTTTATCATTATGACCCTTCTTCAAAGCGTCAATCAATGCAATGGACCCATAAAATGTCTCCAGTCAAGAAAAAAAACCAAGGCTTTCCCTTTCCAAAGACAAAATCATGATCACGGTCTTTTGGGACCAAGATGGGCTCATATTCATGGACATGCTTGAAAAAATACTTCCATCAACAAGGTATGATATTGTAGATCACTAGAAAAGCTATAAAGAGCCATTTCAACAAAAAGGCCGGACCTAAAAGACTGTCAAATCAAATTTCATCAAGACAATACAAGACCTCACACCGCGCAACAGACATTGGCTCTAATTTCCAGATATGGGTGGACTTTGATGCCAAACCCAGCTTACAGTCTTGACCTGGCTCCTTCCGAATTCTACCTGTTTGGTAAATTAAAGAATTCTCTACACGGTAGAACATTTGAAAATGATTAATGTTACTCCATGAGGTTGGAGGGTGGTTCAGAAAGCAAGATGTAGCATTTTACCAAAGTTGTGAGTTGGAAAGAACGCTGGACCAAATGTGTACAGAGGGAAGGTGGATATATTGAATGATATATAGCTAATATTTAGGTATTCATTTATACAAAGTTTATGGTTTGTCAAATAAACAAAATATTGATGATTGTGCATTACACTTATCGACCCAACTTTGTATTTGACAAAATGTATTAAGACTAGAGACAAGCTCCTATTTTGGATTTTTAGACTAAAATAGCCAAAAATATAGAAAACCATTACTATTACCAAGGGCAATATGTCGATACACAGACGCAATATGCAAAATGAATACATTTCACTTCTCTATATATCCCACCCATTAATTATTCTCTCAACTACCTGTTTATGAGAAGAAATTACAGTGCGAAATCTTCTTAGAAAATTCATTATTGCTACCTGAGGTACTAATTTTAAAAGCGTGGAATTCAATTAAGAAGGAAATATTATTGGCGAATATTAAGCTATTTGGTGGTAGAGCGTAGTGAGATGTCTTCAACGGATAATGATAAAATAGATGCCTTCTCAGCGGGAATGAGAAAGAAAATAAATTGCAGATAAAAAAAAAGGTAAAATCCTTCGTACTGACTGTCCCCAGTAGAGCGTGAAACCGAGAGTATTATTCCATCTAACTAGAAACACTAACGTTGAAGATGATGGCCACCAGCGGCGTGAGACGCTTGACGTTCACGTAGGAGAAGGCCTCGGGCATGTGGCCCTCCCGCCCCGCCACGAACACCAGCCGGCCGGTACAGAAGGTGTTGGCGTTGCCCGCGCCGTACGCCGAGGCCGCCACGAACAGAGGGATGACGGCGCTCACCGGGCCCAGCACCCTGGCCGCGAACTTCTGCTCACACACACCACCTCACGTGTTATACCTCCGTAGTTCTAAAGTACACGCCGTCCAACAACAACATGGTTATAAAACCTTGCTCATAGGTCATGTTGTTATTGCGAAGTTCGACTGCATCACGGTACAATATGTGCCTCGTAGCTTGATTATTTGATAGAAGCGCGGCCTTTTTTATAACGTACAAACAAATCGTATGACACAAATTATAAATAGAAATTGCCCCTCTCACCTCCTTTTCTATATATAAAGAATGAATTCATAGATACTTCCTAAGATGGGGTCAGGAAACAGCTAGGATCTCTTCAGACATTGAAGACGGAGGGTCCAATTAAACTGCTTATGAATCGTTTCACATTGGATTGACAAAACACAAGATATCAATCTGTTTCGTTTCTCTAACATCAAAAGGAGAAGATATCTCGAAGTTAAATGTAATCTATATCTGACATTAATTTATGTGTGTTTTCATGTATGTTTTCAACATGTATGTTTTCTCAGTGAAAGTGAGGTTGATACAAAAACAGGACATTCTCTGCGCACACCGAAACCCCCCTCGGAATTAATGAGCCGCGTTGTTTGTCTGGAGTTCTCTCCATACTTTTATCAGTGACGCCAGGTTCAGTTTGTCACGGTAAGTTTAATCTATAAAAATGGAGGCGGAACTGTTGTGTTTAGAATTCTTTATAAGACATATTTATTGTCTGGCACCTCCTTCCCTTAACGCACATCGACTAAGCTTGAGCTTCGTCTAGTGTTGCCAAACCGAAGGCAGTAAGCTTTACTTCAGGTACCTGTAATATTAAATATTATAGCTAGCAATGTGCTCAGAAATGTGAACATGGGAACTAGCAAACAGAATACAGAACGTCATCTATATGTAGAGGATGAAAAAAATATTCAGCACTATTTCTTTAAATCCTTATAGACGGATTTCTACAAGTTGTGAAGTAAAATTGAAAAATTTGGGAAGGCTTTCTCAGCAATTTATCCAATTAAATCTACCAAATCGTTACAACTATTGTATTATTCCCTCTGTTTATAAAGACTGGATTTGAAGGTTTATTCTTGGTGTTCAACGCAACTATGTAAAATATTTATATATCACAGGGTAGTCTTTTATTAGTTCCGAATGCTCAAGTTAAACATCCTCTATGTGTTGTGTGTGAGAGGGTTAACTTTAAAAAGATTATTGTTGAACCATGTCACACTGTGATATATTTAGGTTATTAGATCTCTGGTAAGTTGGTAAAACCCGATACAATGTCTGCATATTATAACAAGGCTCCCCTTCTTTCTTTATCTTTTAAAGGTTTAGTATAAACGAAATCCAATCCATTCTTAATGCACAACCTATAAATACATGTGCAATTATAATCCGTTATTTAATGTGTTCTTCTATAGTCTGTAGTCAGTGTATGGAGCCAGAGAGAACAGTGGGATCGCGCACAAAAAGTGAGCGGTGTTGCCAGATCCGCCAGTGTCTGGTGGCAGACGTCTATGTGATGCAACTGGCGTCGTCTGCTTTGCTAAATTTCGACTCATTATATCTCTTATAAGTATATTTCACCAACTCTTTAAAGGGAAAAGAGTTATGTATTGCCTTGTTCTCAATAGTTTTTATATTTATCGAGTGTATGCATTTACTTATAGAGTATTCATTGAACAAGCTTTCTATTGCCGTTATGATTTGAATGTTCTGATTAAATATAAAATGTGTGTTTATGTATATTATATGTTGCGTATGGTTAACGTAACAGTTTTTAATGTAGTTAAAATGTGTGTATTTAAATATATATATAAATCCATTACTATATACCCTCAAGTTGCATTATTCTTAAGTCTGATATTTATTTTTTTCAATCAAATTTTCTCTCTCTAAGAGAGGAGGAAAATAATGAAAAGATAAATTATCCGATATAGCTTTCTATATAAAGATTTACCTATGAGTTGCTCTCTATTTTATATATGTGTGTGTGAAATGTTAAATCGATGTTTGTGTTATCTTCTTCGCGCCACAACTTCTATAGCAACCATTAAGAAATTTCACATGAAGCTATAGTTGAACATGGAGACTATTCGAAAACTAAAAAAAAAAAAAAATCCATGTAAAAATTTTAATGATTCGAAAACCAAAATTCTGTAGTTCTTTTTGACGTGACAACGTCTTAAATTAGGTTGCGGCTGGGAGTCACTTATGAAAAAGTGTAACGCCCGGTAACGTTACGATGAGTCATCGAACGAGAGTGCTGCGCGCGCAGCGCTAGAGAATTAGGCGCATTGAATCGGCGCATGCTTGTCTCTGTCTTTGTCTTTCTCGAACGTTCTTGGCGTTGGAAAAACAAGAATGCGTCATAATACAAGTTCACACGTGTGGTTAAAGTATCGTCAGCTGTGTCTGTAGTGAAAATGTGGAGTGCTTAGATTCGTCATTTACAACAACTACAACAATAAAGGTAAATAATTGTACACTGATATTTCATTATCGTAAACTATGATTGATTGATTAATTGTTAGATTGACACAAAAGTTGAGAAACTGAGTTTATAGGTTATGTCATACTATTGATAAATGTTGATAGTGTTAAGTAAATTATTAGTTTAAAATTAATTAATTAATTATTATTTTACAAATTTTAAATAGTTTCAAATTTATTTAGCAAAAATTTGAACCTTCGATCTGAATAAATGTTTTGATTTTCGAATTGATTCTTTAAAATTACAAATATTAAGAAAAAGTGTCAGATATAAGAAAACTTTATTTAAACTGTGTTGAGCAAGAATTTTAACATCTAATTTAAGTAAATGTTTTAATTTTCAACTTCATCATTTACAATTACAAATTTTATTTACTTTCAAATTTATTTAGCAAAAATTTGAACCTTCGATCTGAATAAGTGTTTTGATTTTCAAATACCAACGCGGCTGGTGGAGTGGCGATCTATCGTAAATTATCATCGACATCTACGGCGGAAGTGTTCCAAGTTGCGATTACAGACGTAACTCGTGTCATTAAAACCAAGGGTGACATGTGCATGACTGAAGTTACTTGCTTCGCCGCTAATACTAGCTTCAAGTTTATACTCGGTGCTGTATATATTCATCCAGGAGCTAGTATGCAGGATATTGGAATGTTACTATGGCAAGGACTCGGTCCGTACATTCACAACAGCCAGTACGTGCCACCGTTCGTGCAAGTTGATTCTAGTATACCGATTCTTCTGTGTGGTGATTTTAACAAAAACGTAAAGCCTGACAACTCGTTTCTTAAATTCATGAAAAATACGTATAATCTTGATTGCGTATCAAACGTTTCTAAGTCAACTACGTTAAAAGGAACAACTATCGACTTGACTTTCGCAAGACACATTACAGCAGAAACACTTCCTTTCATTTCATATTTCTCCTATCATCGTCCTATCCTCAACAAAATCACTCAAATAGGAATTAGTTAAGTTTAAGTTTACATGTACAATGTTTTAGTAAACAAAATATATTTCTATAGTTAAAATTTGTGCAATTCTTATTTTCATTCAATTCCTTGTTCCTATTGTGCAATTTAATTATATTCATATCAATAAATATTCTACCGTTGTCACGTAAAATCTTCGCCCGTAAAACCGACTTTACAGGCAACCATTGTTTTTTTTTTTTTACCACTAGAGTCAGAACTGGTATGGCTAAGAAATAAATTTGATTGGCTGCTATATGTGGCCCAATGTACTTTGAAACTACAAATGTGGCTGAGAGGCAGGCACCAGGATAATACCGTCCGGCAAGTTTTCAATAAGTGTCAACACAAGTGGGGAGTTTCCATGTTAAAACCCGCTTTATAAAAACGGTATGTAGAGGGGAATGCTTACATTGTAAAATTTTACTTTTTATTTCGATTCTAAAGTTGAAATATATTGGCACTGGTACCGTTACATAATTTCCGTCATAATATATGGAAGAAAAAACGCTGACCTCTTAACCCCGGCCATTTATAGCAACAGATTTTTTTTCTTCCTTCAAGATGATCATCCTTTTACGGCGCGGGTAGCAATTATGTTAAATTGTGGAGCATACTTTGACATCTGGAGACACTTCTCGCAGTATTCCGACATATGTAACCAACCAGAACTAGTGGGGTCTTGTTTCTCTCTTTTATATCACATGTGTGTGTGAAGGTATGTGTGAGATACAACGAGGCTCCATTTCTACGAGAATAGTTTTCATTTATTTAAATATAAAGAGAGAGTTCATTTACTTAACGTAAACATTATGATCCATAGCTGGTTGTATGGTTTAACGGATATTTTCATCTATGTAAACTTTGTCTACAATTCCAGCAATATCTGAGACTTTGTTGGCATGATTGATGTTGTCGCAAGTTTTTCTGGATAACTGTTGGTCTTTTCACGGGGGTTTACTAAGAAGGAATAAAAATCCACCTTTAGTCAAGGTATAACCCGATAGATGGCCAGGAGGAACTCACCACGGCGACGACCTGTGTGGCCAGCAGCTCCGAGGACGTCATGGCGGCCAGGTAGGCGATGTTGGTGACGATGTAGCAGAGGGTCACTAGGGGGATACCGATCCATAGGGCCCGGGGCAGGGTCCTACACCCATACAGTTCGAAATAGTTTATGGTAACCGTGAAGGAAGAAAAACTTCCTTAACTACAGATTATAAGGTTGATAAAGCAAAGCTTTATTAAAGGCAACAGAAACTAATTTCTAGACATCCTGTAACGATATTCAGAAATCAGGAAATAGGCATCTCCTGATCGTGGAACTGAACGTTGCTGATGGCTTGCATCATCTATCGGAATAAGAATCAACGTTTCTTTTATTATTCTAGAATTGTGGCCCAAAAACGTTCAATTTGCACGCTCAATACATGTCTTTTCCTTAATTTGAACACCTAATTTGGTACCTTGTACTGTGTGTGCCACCTAGCACATGTTACTGGAGGGTGACGCCAGTGTGAAGCTGTACCCTGCGTAGTCAAGTTTGCACTGTAATAGGGTGTCTCGGACCTACGCCTTTAGTTTAAATATTTTGCTTAAAAAATGACGAAACCGAAGAAAATGTGTAGATAACCCTGTAGTCTTCCGGAGGTTCTATTTTATTCTAGCATTATATATATAGATGAAATATATACTGAATCGATGCTTGTTATCTCTTCTCCGCCAAAACTACTGTTTCAAATATTAAGAAATTCCACATGAAGGTAGCTGAAGATTTTACATATAGGCTGTTCAAATAACTAAAAAAATTAATGTGGTAATTTTAATAACTCTCTAAGACCATTTTTCTGTAGTTATAATAAATACATTTGATTGGTCGCTATTTTTTTCTTTGAAACTAAAATTATTTAACAGATTAGGCGTCCTAAAAAAGCGTGGCAACTGGACAATACCCGGCCATTCGACTGGTATGGCGGAAGTCCAACCTGCTGATAGCATGTATGCTACAACCGAGATGGGCGGTGCGGAGACACACACCCACGTTGCCACAGTAGTGTGGCGGGATCGACTGCTGACTTTGGCAGGACCGGGAAGCTAGTCCGCCCAACTTCGAGGGTCCCCCGGTGTCCTTCTCCCAGATCGCCACAGCCTGCTACTTCGGCCTCTGGGCTTATGAAGGATGGTGAGTGGCCTCGACATTGGAGAGCTATGCTCCCCCGTGTGTGCAGAGTAGAAAACATACTCTGCGTGTATTGATCAACGGAGTTATGACAGGTTCCCGTCATGTTGATTGGTTTATTAACCAGTCAGTTTCTCCACCACACATACACACTGCTGCTGTCTAGCCAACTGTTTAGAAAATTTCCCCGAAAAATGATTTAAGAACATTTTGTTTTAAGCCTAAAACACGCTTTCTTCATAAAGGATAGTCCATACAACATGTGTTCATAGAATGATCGTTTTTAACGTATTGGCTATGTCCTTGCAACGTGGCAAAAGCCTCTGTGTCACGAAGATGTGTTGAGGCAAATAACGCCGTGGCCTGCCAGAATTCGAAGCCGGGATCTTCTACCCCGTTATAGTTAAGAGCGTTGATCCTTGCGCCACTACATTCTCTCTGTTTCTATAGAATTATAAATACACTCCGCACCCTTGCGGGTGCGGGGGGTAGGATGGGGGAGGAAAAGCAAAAAAAAATCGATTTAAGAACATTTTGTTTTAAGCCTAAAACACGCTTTCTTCATAAAGGATAGTCCATACAACATGTGTTCATAGAATGATCGTTTTTAACGTATTGGCTATGCTATAGCTTCTAGCACGCTGTTGATCCATTTCAAGGGAAAAGGTGGGAACTTACACGTAGGGGTTGATGAGTTCTTCTGTGATGTAGTTAGCGCTGTTCCTGTAACATCCAACATCCCTGTTAGAACTGTCAATAATTTTATTGGTTTAAAGCTGGGTTGTAGCTCTACATATTGTGTGGACACAATGTCATAACTCCGTTGATCAATACACGCAGAGTATGTTTTCTACTCTGCACACACGGGGGAGCATAGCTCTCCAGTGTCGAGGCCACTCACCATCCTTCATAAGCCCAGAGGCCGAAGTAGCAGGCTGTGGCGATCTGGGAGAAGGACACCGGGGGACCCTCGAAGTTGATGGTGATGGGCAAGCCGTTACCTGCGACCACGGTGTTTGGCTTACAACAACCTCTTCCCATCTCACATGCAAGGTTCCCGTCATGTTGATTGGTTTATTAACCAGTCAGTTTCTCCACCACACATACACACTGCTGCTGTCTAGCCAACTGTTTAGAAAATTTCACCGAAAAATGATCTTAAAAATCTTCAAACCAATACAATATATGAGAAAATGTGAAATATAATCATTACATGTATTTTAAAAGAAACATTTCTACAACCGCTAAACTAAAGGATGAAAAATAGATATTGGAATGCTTAGTTCATTAGTGGAGAACCCTCCTAGCAGTTTTGTCAATTGTATTATTTGAATTGTCTAAAAGTCGCCATGTTTGGCGTTTTCCTAATATAAAAATGGGTATTACTATAAGATTAGTGCCCTCCCATGTGTACCATAAAGAGTCTACTCACCGAGACAGGTGTGGATCAGCCCACCAAACACCACGAGGCCAATCGCCAACAGCTTGGCGATCGTGAAGATATTCTGCATCTTGGTGGCCCACTTGACACTGACGCAGTTGATGACAGCGATGGTCACTGCACAGCGGGTGTGAGGACAGCGGCGGCGGGGCAGGGACATACTCACTCACAGAGACACAGCAAGGCCAGCAGGGTGATGGAGTACGAGCCCGTGTGGTCATCGCAGCCACCGCCCAGGAAGGGCTCGGCCAGGTAGCGAGCGAAGGTGAGCACCATGATGGCCAAGGCGGCCGGCTTGGTCAGCATCACGGTGGCCCACACGTACAGGAAGGCCGCCACGTTGCCCCACCGGCCCAGGGGACCCAGTGCCTTCAGGTAGTAGGCGTACTCGCCTCCGGACATGGGGATCACCGTCCCCAGCTCACAGTAGCATAGCGCCCCTGGTACACATTACCATCTATATACAAAAAATGGTACTTCTTTTACGGCTTCTTTACTGCGGTGTTAGGTAGGGCCTGGCTAAAATAGTTTCTTATATATCGAATTGTTTGCTTTAAAAGGATAACATAAGTGCCGTGTTTTAATCAAATGTCAGCTATCTGGACTATGTGAGTGCACAGAAGTCTTCTGGCGTATTGTCCCAAGTTGTTGCAGTGGACGTTCGCCAAGCTGCTTTATTTGTTGAGGAAAATTCTTAATGTTTTTGTACTAAAAATATTTTGGAGCCTTTGAAGATGGTAGAGATATTAAAAGAAGGTAGCACAAAATTAAAAAAAAAAGAAGCTATTTACAAGCCGAAAGTCTAGCCAACAACGATCGTGGTGCGAGCCACTTAAATAAATCCTATATTTGGACACTTCTTATCTCACACACTATACATATATAGAGAAAGAGACAACATACAATTTATAAGACCCGGTCCCAAAAAAAACCCATCAGCAGTCACAGCACTACGCACCTCTGATGAGCAATTGCTTGAAAAAAAAAGAGAAACACATTCGGCCTCTCGAAATATTGCATAGATTTTGTTCTAAATAAGCATTTTCAACCAAATCCAAAATACTTATTATATATTGGTTGCACACCCAACATTGACTATATAATTCATTAATTTCCAGAGAGTTAAATGTAAGAAATATCTATATGGTGTGTGGAGCACTCACCTAGTAAGGAGATAACCCCACACAGTAGCCAGACCAGGAGACTCATGGCGACCGACCCGGATCTGAGGAGAACGCCCTGGGGAGAGATGAAGATCCCGGAGCCTGGATACATAGGGTTTGGTGGCTTAAAACACATACAGTTGCTCTGTATATATAGGTCTTTAAATTAAATGAGGGGCTAAACACCAGAAGAAGTGGGAAGTTTCGTACATGTAATGGGTTTTAATAAACCAATATTGAGAAAACCGCGCTATTTATATTTAAATCAATAGATTATTAATGTGGTTCACATTATTTGCTTCATTTCCGGCAGCATATATGTTTTACACTGATGTGGGAAAGTAAAGAAACAAATGATTTTATTAAATTTAAAATTGTCTTTTCACTCTGGGTCTCTCGTATATCTGGCTGTATAAACATGGTCGGAAAACCTAGAATTAATCGTCGTAGTTTCCTTATATTATTGCAGCCCCAATATGTACGCAATTCTCCTTTGATTATATCTTGCGGTAATTTTTTAAATTATCTTATTGTTTTTCCCCTAAATTTTGCATCCAGTATTAATATTTTTCAGATAAACAATATATAAACTCGCCTTTGCCGGTCTCAAGCCCGGATGAAAAAGGAGGAGGGGGAGCAGTAACAAGTTCGCTAAAATACCTGGGCTCAGCTGGCCCGGCTGATAGTACCCTGTAAGGGCTCTTAAACCAGGGATACGGCCATTTCTTTTGGAGCTAAGTCGGCCTGCCACTAAGTAGTGCTCCCAGTCTTAATGACAAAAGCATACGCTCTCTACTTCATCCAGTCATTAAGATAAGAAAGAAGATAAACAATATAAAGCCTATATCACAAAAGTATAAATTCCTGAAACGTAATAATGGATATAAGACTATATAAACAAATAAACCTATAAACCTAAATTTCGTTCGTTTTACAGCATTTTGATTGTAAATATTAGCTACACCCAACTTCGAAAAGCTCATCTGCAGGAGCTACAAGTTTTGTTATTTCCAATAAATATATAAAAACTGCTTCGGTCCTTCAGTAGTTAAACAAAAACAATCACTATTCAGAATTCGGCATGTGAAAATTTTACTCCCTTACCCCGGGGTTTAAAAAATTTCCCGTACTTCAACTTGTGTAGGATGAGGTAACTTTTAAATATATTTGACTGGACCCTTTTAGGCTTGAATACTAAAATATTGTCCATTTATATTTGGAGTTTTGAAAAGACGTGTGTGACAAACTCACCAATCATGGCGCCCACGATGAGGCCGATGGCGCTGAAGAGCCCCACCTGCCGCTTGAGCTTGACTTCGCCATTCAAACTGCCTTTATCTGGAACACATGGAGACGTTTGGTTCTCAGGGGTCTATATATGGCTAAGAAGACAAGAATAAAATTAAACTAATGCTAAAGGATGTAGGAGATTGAAATAACTTTTAAAGGTTTGGATATTTGGGATCCTTGATACCGGAGGACGTCAAATGCACAGAATAAAGAAGAAGAAAGCAGCTGCTGAAAATGAGAAATAGTCTATAGTTAAAGAGGAGGGTTATTTATAGTGTGGTGTTGTATGGGTCGGAGACATGGTCAATGGGAATGGTAGAGGAGAAGTATTTGAAATGTAGATATGGAAGATAATGGAAATAAGAAGATGCGTAGACAGGATCAGGAATGAAGAAGCCTTGAGAAGATTGGGAGAGGAACAAGGTCTCTCGGTTGAAGGTTATCATATAAAGAATTGGATGGGCGTAATATTGGGAAGAAATGAATTGATGAAAAAAGTTATGGAGGGTAAATGAATGGAAAGAGAACTGTAATAAGAGGAATTGGTTTGATGAAGTAGATGGTAGGTTATGCTGAAATAAATAGAAAAGATCAAAATAGAAAAGTCACTGGAGACCAGATTCTGCTCAAGGGTAGAGAAACTGAAGAAGAGACATCTTGGCACAATGACCCTCCTAAATGATCTCTCTGAAGATAAGCATGCCCTACTTGGAAATAGCTGGCTCTCTGCCCAATCTTATTTCTATGATTTAAAAAAGGTGTTAGGAAGGCCTTTTTTTCAATAAGGAATTATTTGGACATCCCCAATTTTGTGTAGAACACGCAGTAACTTCGCGTATCTCTGCAATATAGGGGAGAAACTTTCAAAGAGATAGAATGTTGAGTGGATGTTCCCCCAGATGTCGCCACCTTGATGGCACCAATTAAAGCTAATTAAATGAAACACTTGTGACATTTGGCGACGTCTGCACTTAGCGCATCGGTGTTAGATATATGGAGGATTCTCATCAGACTCTCAAATTCAACTTGAAAAAAAAAAGGAACAATACCTTTGGTGAAAGGTTTTAATCTATTTTTTAAAGCATTTTATCGCAATTATCGTCTATAGAGAGCACAACTTTGTCAATCGACCTGCCTGCCAATTGTCAACGCACCATCTGGTAATCAACTTCCTCGGTCAGCATCTGGCAATTCCCTCCGATATTGAAAATATTGGGAGAGCATTGTCTCATTGGTGGGGCTTCGCCTATATCTAGACTTTTATTGTCGGGATGTGTGTGAGCCTAGATATTTAAAGATAGTGAGTGAATATATGGCCATATACATGCTGAGGCAGCAGATATATCTAATTAAAGCTTCGACGACATATATTTGTACCACACCAACGCAAAAGAGCGAACAAGAAACTGCCGAAAGCGCTGGGGGAATTCATCAGTGATGAGCCAACATGCACTCCCGATATTTAGCTATCACGGCAATAGGAAGTGAAGTAAACAGCCACAAATATAGAAATTTGCATCGTTCTTTAGCTCTACCTCTGACTCAGCCTACCTGTGAGAGGTGAATTTTTAAAATAGTGTGAACTGTAAAATAATGCTAAAATTTATCTTCATAAAGTTATCAGCTGTAACCTACTCACGTTACAGAACGATCTCTTATGTCGATTTGTCAAAGCTCGGTTAACTTCCTATAATAATTGTAGGACCCACAATTCCTTCTAAAGTGATACACAAAAATTTCGGTTTATTTTTCTTATGAAATTGTGCCGCTGTTGTTTTAAAAACGATACGCTCTGTTGGGGTTCCTATGAGTACAAGAGACTTCCTTATCCTCAACGTGTAAATATTCACTAGGGCATGTAGTAAACCAACGGACAAGAACGTGTATTTCCCTTGAAATAAAAGATTCGTTTAAAGGAGGACTTTAACATCAATCATTTTACATTATAAATCTACTGTGTGGGTTAGGAAAGCCAAATCTCATGTGGGTGACCATTCCAGAAGCAAAGACCGGTTGCTATCAAGTGCAAGGTCGACAACTCCTTTATTAAAAAGAGAATGTCAATCGATCTTGTATTCGCAAAAATCCTTGGCCCTTCCGGGGCGGCTGGATTTAAATAAAGTGTGAGCCCTTGACACCGTTGTGGGGCGGGCAAAGTAAGCAAGCTATGTCAACTCTGACCATGCTTGGACTCGGTGTAGGTGGCAGTAGCGTATGACACACACATAGCATATCCTCTTCATATACATTTAAGCTATATATTAACCTAAATACACTGCATAAGAGCTCATCAGCCTCGAATATTTTAGAAAAAATCGTAATTTTTGTAAAAGATGAAACTGCTATCAATCTACTGGCTAATCTCTAATCCCACACAACTGTAGATTATAATCTTCGCAGTTCACTGAGCGAATTCACAAGAGATATCCTTCAAGACCAATCTTCACAATCTGATACAAAGGTGTTTTGTTGGCGAATTGACTCGTCACGGATATCGGATGGAATTTTGGCGGGAGAAGAATGCGATCTAATAATACACCTCCGCACTCCGGGTAGAAAAATAGACACCGCTTTTTATTGTTGTGTTGAAAAAAAATTGGCATCATTTTGACAGAAGAAGTGCTATGGGTTTTCAACTTATATAATTCTCATAAAACGAGGCCTGTGTTCATCATGGATAAATAACCGCTTTGAAATAATAATATTAAAAACAGGCTAAATTTAATTAAAATAGCCGTAATAAATGACAATCTCAAGCACACACAAATGGATAGGGAGAAGAACATATAAATGTCACTAAACATGCCGAGCTCTCGTCTAATGGAGGAGGGGGGGGGGGGGGATGATGAACTCGCTGCCAACAGTTCTCTCTCACCGGGAATGTTCCAGAACTTCCTGCTTACAACCTCTTAATTCATTCTTAGAAAAAGAAACTAGACCCACGTTTTACCTCCATCTTTATTTCCTCAATGGATGCACGGAATTGGCTGGTTGAATTGATAATAATCTAATAGAATGTGGTGGTATGGTATTAGAATATCTGAAGAGAATCGGGCAGAACACGCCCTTCTATGATGGCAGGGCTCCGAATCGAAGATGGTTTTATTACATGATGAAGTTTGGTTGATTTTCTAACTGGATAAACGAAAATCTTGCCAGCAACTTAATATACACATCAAAGAATGGCGCTATGAGGTGTTTGTACCAGAAACATCCTCAAATGGGAAAATCAAATTAATCTTGTGTCTGCAATAACAAAAGTTTAGATCAAACAGGGTGTCGTTCTGACGGTCAGGTAAAAAAAAAAAAGTTTCTTCCAAGAAATGGAATGTAAGTGCTATATATATTCCACGCTTTACTCGCACGTTTCTTCGCAATAACACGAGTTCACTCGCCTGTGCTGAATAGCTCAATCAGGTCTGATGCAATGTCGAAAACTATCAACCAGAAACTTTATCTTGAAAGTCACGGTGGCAAACTGTTTACCACCGCAAAATGGCGAGAGGTAGAATCTTTGATTTCCTCACCACATCTAGTGTAAAGTGATGCGAGATCCAGCAGTAACTACCAGTACCAGTAAGAGGTGAAAGAGACTCCAGAATAAAATATTGTTGGAACATGTCAGGAGAGCAGTTTGACAATACTGGGATGTATGGAAGGTGGCGTATATTTCACGTATATTTTTGATAATGTTGCAAAACAGTCTAGATACATGTGCAATCCTAATTGTGCCATATCTATACATTATATAAAAACCTATTCTTGTATGAATGTACTAAATTGAAATAGGACTTTATCTGTAATAATAATTTTTCTCCAGGGTTTTTATCACATAAAAAATTTGAGTGTCCAGAGTTTCGGCGCCTACATCAGGTGGCGAGGGGTAGAATAGAAAGTCTCGACATCGGCACAAAGTCGCATGTCAGTGGCCGGACTACAGTCCAAGATACTGTGGCGGAGGTTGTCTCACCAGTTGCCATTTATAACCCGTGACGTAGGGGGCCAAGGCCGAGATCACACGTGTGGCCTTGGTCACATAGTCGGTGGGCCTTGGTTGACATCATCACTCTCCTCGTGTGACTTCTAACCGACCCAAGCCGTGTAAGGTGAATAAGTAACCTAAGTATCTGCTCAACCCAACTTACACAACACATCAGTAAGAGCCATCGCTGCTTAAAATGGCAATGGTAAATTGGTCCTGTGCATTCATATCAAAAAAAGCTTAACACAACTTAAGTCTTTTACTAAGCCATTTCGTCTTACATATACTCGTCCCGGAGTCCAAGAAGGAAGAAATAAACAGCCAAAAGTATCAATAAGTCAATAAGGTAATCATCTAAAAACTGCTTTTTGGTAGAGAGACATAACAACCACTGCGTGTTTTCTAGTACCATATTCTATTTCATATTTTAACTATATTCTCAGATTTTCTGCTGAACTGTAAAAACTGGTAATAAAAGTAGACATCGGCCAATAATCATAGAAAAGTATCCAAGTTTTTCGCTTGTTACATTGAAAAGCATGAGAAAGTGCCAATTTTTGTAATTCCCCTGAAGTAGGGGACAATGAAGAATACGATGGAACATCCTATCTTGAATTTCATCTCCGCATAACACAGTATTTCCTCCACTATTCTGAGCGGCTTTTGAGGAAAAATTGCAAGAGATCTCTCAACCCTTTACCTATAACATCTTCATAGACGTGTACTTATGGAAAATTGGAATGATTTACACAATGTGAGGTAAATATCCTACGCCACAGCTCGGCATCTGTTTCCTTTGGATATTTGTAATATTTCACCGAAATTATTTATTCTCTTTCAAATGTTATGTACGCGTATTAATTTTATTTCTATTACATTTTAAAAGTACCATCTCGGAGGCGTGGAAAGCCTAAACTCCAATGATGACGCGGCAATATTAATTCGCTAAATATTTGAAAGAAAGATATTAAAATCAAGTTATCGGGTTGAGGATCAAGAAATTCCGCATTAATAAAAAAAATATGTTCAACTGATTCTTCCGCTTCTTGCCACAGAGAGAGAATAATTAGATAAATACAAATACGTTTTATATATATAAAATAGTGATAGAATTTATTAAATCGCGTAATAAACGTTTCAAATTCTTACCGTTGTAGAGTCATTTACAGAAACATCTCCTAGCTTTAAATTCCTTCACTTATATTCAGCAATCCACATCTAGCACACTGCCAGGTTTTTCACTCTGGATCCTTAAAGCCCCTTGTGTCAATAACGGCTTGTGAGAGACAAAAATCATCCAGGGAAAGGTGTCTTGCAACAAAATATATTTAATCAACTCGAGATTTCGAGCCTTGGAGTCCTTCTACAGGAGTAATATTAACGCCGCCTATAGTTGGATGGAATTTTCTCCCAAATGATATTATACGAGGGATTATAGAGCGGCAATGTTTTACCGAGATTTTTGATTTCAACCAAAGTGTGTAAGGTAGGAAGTCAACACGAGGTGAATAGGTAATAAGTTCTCAGTATTGCCATCACACCACCTGCCTATATTGTCAAATGGATTTATTTATTTATTTTTGGCGCTGTGTGAGGGCTGTTTGTTGAAACCACCTTACATAAGCCTGCGCTTTCTGATACAAAGTTCGTTTTTACCCATCTGTTGGTGTAGTGAACAGTAGATTAAAGAGTCGGTATTTTCTAGGTCTTAAATGTAAGAGAAGGAATGGGACAGAGAGAGATGAAAAGGCCGGTTGTTATAAAAGGTGCAAGGGGACGTTTACTGGAATAGCGTAGGTGGCCGGCTGGCCCTATGTGGTGGAACCAGTAAGGCTACGTGGTACCACCCACGGAACAAGTGTCTCGGGCTCTCCGTAGGTCCCTGGGATGGACTCAGCTGCCAAAAGGGATTCTGGGTTTAATTAGACATGTCGGGATATAAAACCTTCCTAATAAAAAAAGAGTCCAAGCTGCAGTTGTGGCGGATCTAGCTAACGGAGTGAGTAGGTCACATACAGGACAGTGGGTGTACAACGACCCCCAATAAACCTGATATTGAAGTTTTTGTATGCGGCAATTTATACTAGCGTATTGGTTTCTCGGACAGTGAGCGGGAAGAAGGTAAAAATTAGATGAGCCTTGAGAGAGAGAGAGATGGTTGGTTGTGTGACCATCAAAATAATTGAAGGATATGTTTTCTTAATCCTATATATCTCTCTTTCTATAAAGTTCAAAGTAGTCAACAAAATTGTTTTTATTCTAGGACAATATAAAGAAATCGTACTTTTAGATAGAAAAAAAAAATATATATATATATATCTCGAGGGACGGTGAGTGTTTTCCTCTTCCTCGGCTTATTATTTATAACTAAATATCAATAAGCTGAGAAAGAGGGGTGTGATCTCTCGAAATATTTTAACTTTTTGACTTTCCTCTTATCCCTTCGACTTAAATGATCGCCAATTAACTCCAACAATGGGATTAACTCAAACAAAGCGATTAGTTGAAGTTGGCTGGTGAGCTTGTTTTATACAAGGCTGTAATAAGCAAATGCTTGTTTTCTACAGCAATAAACTTGTTTAACTTCCTTCCTTCGGCCGGCGCCTTTGACGTATCGCCGAGTGGTGGTGTGTAAAGAGCAATAAATATACTGTGGGGCCAAGGTCCCTGGCAATCTAATGGCGTGTGTCAATGGAGCGGTTTCTTAATCCCCTCTCACTTCATCGATCCACGGGTGGAGCCTTGAAGCCCTTGTTTCACCAAAGAGTTCGGATAGAGATCACAACATATGTTTATACCTATTTAATTGTTTTGAATTATTCTTTAATTTCTCGATAAACAAAAGTTGTCTGCGCCTTATAACGTCGATATCAAGTAATTTATACCTTTTTGACTGTATATCGGGATTCAGACAATAACTCTGAAAGATATTACAGTGACCTTTATTGAGGACACGAGATAACCAAGTGTGAACAAAATTGCCTCTGTCTTCTTTGAAAAAAAAAAAAAAAACAACCGAGGACATCAAACATTCTTCTTCCTTAAGTTTGGTCCATGATTGGATCTCAATATGTAAATAAAACATGTGAAGTACATATTTATGACGAGCGAAAATTTGCATATGAAATCTTCTAGAAGTGTATTTGATCTTTATAGTATTTCTTAATTCCAAGCTTCAGATAAAGATAGTGTGCTATGTGTTTCCATATTATAAAAAAATGGCTATTTTTTAAAATACTGATATTTTTACTATATAAAATTCTCAGTGTCGTGAACCGTCGCTCCAGAGCCTCAATCATTTATCACTAAAGCTAATGTCTATAACAAAAATAGATTATTACATAACGTCCTCATATTCACAAAACATATTTGTTAAACCAGCTGCTGCTGCTGCCGTCTACAGATGTTTCTTGAGCCTATAGAATGTCCATTTCCTCATTGTATGGAGTCTGTCGATTGAAAGGGAAGCCTGGCGGTAAATACAGAGGGTGTTCACACTTATAGGAAACAAGTTTTATTATAAAATATTGAAAATTAACACCATATTTGAAATTTTTCAAATGTTCTATTTGAAAGCCTTTTTGTTTATTTACAGAACGGCACCTGATTTTCCACGATAGCAGACACTTTCTGATCATGGTCGTACTCAAAAGATCCCATTCTTCCTTTACCACTTTCCAGAGACCTTCAATTGTCCTAGGGTGTCTCTTTCCAAGTGCTCTTTTAAGGAATCCAAAAATGCAAAAATCCATCGGGGCTAAATCAGAAGATTTTACAGGGGTTCTGTTCTTTAGAACAGTGTTGATTCCTGTTCTTTGCCTTAGATCTTCTAAATAAGCTTGGGTTGAAGATGAGGTATGACTTGTGGCGTTATCATGGTGAAACCAGACTTTGTTGCTCTGTTTTCCATAGATAGAGGGAATATCATTTAAAAATATAGTTCTAAAATGTTGTTTTGATAGTACTCCGAGTTTATTTTGGCATTTCTTTCAACTTTTCTTATTTTTAATTTTCCTTCATATGATATACCGCATGCCACCATAAATCCTTTGGGGTAACTTTCGGCACATTCCTTCAACCAAATTGGCCTAGATTTTTCCACCCTTTTTTGATAGTATATAGCTCTTTTTCTGTCGCAATCGGTTAAATATACCCATGCTTCGTCATATGTAACAATAAATTTCCATCTATCAGCAGCCAAGAAATTTTCATAAAAATATCTGCTGATAGTGTGTCGCTGACGAATATGGCTCTGAAACAATTTGTGAACCGCATGTTTTTTTGTAGCTTTTAGGCCTAAATCTTTATTTATTGTTGACACTGATGTTCCTATTAATTTGGCTATATCTCTTTGTGGCATAGGATTTTCTTTTGTAATATATTTTTTTCACTTTTTTGACAGTTGCAGGAGCTCTCACAGATATAGGGTGATAATCTTTTGTTCATTTCTCCGTAGGTGCTTTGAATAAAAACTTGATATTTTTGTCGTGAATAATATTATAAATACCTTTTTTAGAAATGTTGATATCATCTTGTTTGCATATTTAAATTATGTCCAAATAGGTAAGATTAACTCTGGAAAGTGGTAAAGGAAGAATGGGATCTTTTGAGTATGACCATGATCAGAAAGTGTCTGCCATCGTGGAAAATCAGGTGCCGTTCTGTAAATAAACAAAAAGGCTTTCAAATAGAACATTTGAAAAATTTCAAATATGGTGTTAATTTTTAATATTTTATAATAAAACTTGTTTCCTATAAGTGTGAACACCCTCTGTATATAAAATCTATAAAATCAAAGGTCGCCTCTCCCGTCAAAATAAACGACAAAACTAGAGGCCATCTATTGACCGTAGCCGCAAACTAGCGGCCTCAGGTCTGTGACAAGCCACAACACCAGCTTTGGCAAACAGAGAGGCATCCAACTGGAGACCATTGTTTTAGGCTAATGGCTCTCTTCAGCCCAGGACGGACTTTATTCAAAGATATCCACACGGGATCTAATGAAATCGTCACAATCTACCAAAGAGGTGTTTAACTGGCAAAGTGGCTGGGCCAAATCTATGGCCTAAATATAGATGGAAATTTTGCCGGGAGGAAATTGATCTATAAAAGCACAAAAGTCAAATTTCATTTAACCTATTATTTTTTTATTTCATTCGCTGGCTTTGTTTCATACACTTCGTTTCTTGGGGTCTGAACATAGAGGGCATATACAAATGCGCATAGAAACATTGAAGGCTGGAATATTCAAGTCCATAAAGCGATGACCATCATTTCTGACTCATAATAGGCAAGCAGGCTGATGATGATAGATAGAGCGGGATGATGGCCTCACAAGTCGCAACTAAGACAATGGCAGCCCGGAAGTAGAGGGGAAATAAGCACCGCCAGAAGATAAGCACCTCATTGTGTACGTGTCGTCTTCATCTAAGGCCAGTTGGGATTCAGTTTGGTTAATTCTAGGCGTGAGAGATAACGATCAAAAACACGTATTTAGGATAATAAGGATTTATTAGAGCGAGATATTTTTCGCGCGCTCTTTTAGATTTAGCCTGCCACCTGGCGACAGAAAAAAAAAAGCGGGAAAATATGTATGCATTGATGACGTCCAATATACAATTTGCTTCCTGGGTTTGTCATGACCTTATTGATCAACAATATTCTCACTTTTTACACAAGTAATGAGACATAAGTTCAGTACATGTTTACAGGACCGCCTCCAAGGTTGGATACGCCCAGGACGAGATTGGTTACGGCGCCCCCATCCTTTCCATGCTTCCACTCCCTTCCCCTCCAAATATCTCTTTCTCTCAACTATATCTTTTAATATTATCGATTCACACAAAATATTTATAAAATAATATAATATGAAGTTTTTAAACGATATTTTAGAAATATTATGATTGTTTGCAAAACACTTTGCAACCTTTTTGCGGTGCCTCATTCTGAGCGAGCATTAAGGACATGGGTTTTGGCCATCCAAATATTTCCAATTGCAGTAAGGACATCGGGAAGTTGGTTTATTTGAAAAATAAACAAATCGCTAAATAGTTTATTAGTTTTTTTTTTTTTTTTTAGAAAGTTGCGGAGTATGTGGTGGATTCAACAATATCTTGAAAAAGATATATGTTCGGCTTCTCTCGAAACATTGCAGTTATTTTACCGCAAATAAATTTTTACAGTCAAGTCCAAACTATGCCTTATTATTGGTTATATATATATATATATATGTGTGTATAAAATATAAATGTGATACACCGTTCTTCAACTAGCAGTATCCTCATCTCAAGATTGACAATACAGTGATGTACGGAGGACAAACACGTGTCTCTCAACAATTAGATGAGAAATCCCTAAAAGCGATTACACACATACCCGTGTTGTAATAAAAGTAACGATGGAAATAAAGGTGCTCGACATTAATAATAAATGATGCACATGTGTGTATGACGTAAAGTTACATCAGGAATGAAGCCACGTCGGTACTGGCGCTATTTTGGCAGTGTGGCTGGGAGCCAAGGGGTCCGTAGCGCTTCCTCCTCCATCGCTTGACTTCTTCCCCATTACGTTACGTCTCCGTACATAAGTCACATGTTGTTGATCTTTAAAATAAGATTCTTTATTAAAATCTTCTGATATTTCAATGTGGCCCCTTCCAAGAGAACTTCGCCAGGAAAACACTCAATCCACTGAAACTCAAGAGAATTCCTCTCAGTGGATAGTGTTTTCCTCTAGAGAGAAGCTCTCTTAGAAGAAATGTTGGAGGATTTTATTAAAGGATCTTATATTGATCCAAGAAAAGGGTTTTACGATTATTGTATCTCTTATTTCGCATATACAATATGTGTACAGGTAAAGAGATGAAACATCTAATTGATCTGTTGACGTTAATACAATGGTTGACTATCATATAATCTCACATGTGTGGCATATACGCTGAAATAATTATATATGAATTCACCTCTCATCTTTTCTCTGATCATTTTGTTCTAAAATGTACCGTCTCCGTCGATTTTGCTCGGACAAAAAAGCGGGGTCAAACGGGTATCAACATATGGAGGAAATACATACAGGAAGATGGTTCACTGGACCAAGTAAATGGAAGAAACTATGTTGAATAATAACGTATGAATGTTCTAGCCTTTGTGCTAAATCTACTTACGTAGGTAGCTACGAGGTTTTGAAGACACACTGTCATTGGGAATATAACATATGTAAATATTGGCTATGCAAGTAAGCTGTTATTGAATGCATTCCTCAATACAAAGTACGACGCGGAATGCTCGTTGCATCAAGGAAAGACCAGAGAAGTTTGTGTCATAACATAATAAAATCAAGTCTATTAATATAACTAATGTATTTATTTTGTAAAAGTTGTCTTCCCACATACTCTGCTGTGTACACGGCAATCCACAAGCTCTACTATTAGGAGTAAAAAATGTAACAATCTGTTATATCTTAAAAATAAGCTCTAGGGCGAAAAGTAAGAATGGTGTCTGTGGAAACTGGCCTGATGTCTTAAGAACCAATAATCGTTGTAACGGTTTAAGAGGGCCAACAATGATTATTTATGACTTATCGGTTATATATTTAAAAAAAAAGAGGGGTACATAAGATTATTATCATCCAATTAGAACACAATGAGGTCTGATCCCAAATACAACCATCCTGTGACTCGAGGAAAATGTTTTTAAAATGGGATTATTTAATTGTGTTGGTGCGCGCACCCATGTAAGTTGCTGAGATAAAATCTTGAAAATTACTACGCCATTGAACGTGGCCGTTTAATTCAGTAGGGTCAAAACCATTCTCTGTTCATACAGTGTAGTTCTCTAGATAAATATAGATGACGTTTTCCTGATTAAAAATAGCCTCTACTTTTTTGCTCTTTTACCTTTGCAGACTTCGTGGTGAATCCGTGTCTTAACAAAGGGTTTCGTGTGTTTTCCTTATGGATAAGATGGAGAGAAACACAACATTCCTACACTAACATAGTTCCGTCCTGACCAATCAAAGCTCTTTCTGATGATATCAACGTCTTATCGAACCTGTCCCTTCATATACCAACGGCATACCAAGGCTGTTCCTTCATATACCGACGGCATACTAAGGTTGTTCCAGCGACCTCCTAAATACGTTATACCAGCAGCACCAACCGAGGCTGCCGATACCAGCACAGGAAGTTGTGATGACCCACTTCCATCATCGATATCTTCACGGCGAGTGTTGACACCAAAGAGGTTGTTGTTGTCGAACACTTCAGTCGGCTGGCTATACGTCGTGTTGGGCAGGCTCTGGAGACCTCACATTCGAGAAAATAACCTAAACGTGATCATATCTTCATGTAGGTAACCGTTGTGGGGTTTTATACCTATTCCATTAATGATTTAGTAGATGTTTTAACACTTCATTAACTTATATCGTTTTTTTTTCTTCCGCCTCCAAAATGTTTACGGATTTTAAGGTTTCTTAGAATCCAAAATTTTTTCGGGAAATTTTTCTGAAAAAAATGTGACATTTACTTTTTTTTTTTTTAATTACGAATTGCACTTTACGTTCTCCGTCTACCTTTGTCTCATCAGGCCAAATCCAGGAGATCGCACATTTTAAGACAGTTGATGCATGCAGTGACGTTACACTAGTGGTTTTATTTTTATAGTGTTTTACAGGGGTTACCAACCTGGACTTTAATCCCCCCTCTCTTTCTAAATACTGAAAACAACTTCCTACCCTATTTATAAACTCACATTTCTAATTATTTAGCTCATATTGTGGATACTATAATATATTTACTCTAAATATATATGAGTTATTATTACCGCTGGTAAAATAAAAAAAACGAAGGAAAACGTTTATCGAGCGTCTGAGACCTGTGATGCTGGACATGTGATGAGTGAATCAGCGGGAGACACTGTTAAAGGTTCTTGAGGGAAAGATCCATGGGAAGAGACCGCGCGGACAATTACAGCGAGAGTATATGGACGACCTGAAACAACAGATTGGACGATGCATATAATAAAGCGTATGGCGGGATATATGGAGATAGCATGTAGCCTGCCCTCAGTAGAGAAAGGCGTTGAAAGAGGAGGGGAAAAAACACAAAAACAAGAAAAGTAGCTACCGTTAATATGTACAGTCCCTATCTGATATCAGGCCCCATATGAGGAGACCAACTCGAGTTACCAGATATGCTCCCCAATGGCAGAAACCGGCCAGAGGAGAGGATTCGAAGTGTTTACACTACGTTATCCCTGCTGCTGACAACGTATTTACATATCCCATTCTGTGCAAATTAAACAGGAAGTGAGTTATCGCAGCATTTTGACAGCAGCAAGTTGCTTTCCTTAGCTCTCTTTCTAACTTGTTCCAACCACCCCGACTTGTTTCTTACTTGGTATCGCAGCGCTGATGGAGATACCGCCATCTTAGTGAATCAAATAGAGAGAGACGTAGAGGACGAAATTACTTTTTAAGAATATGATTAACAAAAGAGTTCAAAACAGAAAAGTTCACACCATGTTACTAAATAGAAGAAAACTTTACACTATTCATGGAACCACTTTTTTTTTCAGAACACTCGGGAATAAAAATGAGTGGCCACAAAAAAAAAATAGAAATTATCATAGATTGAACCTTATAGCCCATCATTCGGTTACACATTCTCAGAATAAAACGCCATGGCTAGCTACCTTGATATAATTCAACAAAGCACTATACTATACGACCTTAGTGTGGAGCATGGCCAGGGACGAAACATGGACGCTGTCAGTCAAAGACATCAGATAGCTGGAGACGTCGGTGTAAAATACCGTGGACTACTGTACACGTCACCAACGTCGAGTTGCTAGCACTAGTGGGAGAGCTGTCTCAATCAAATACTAAGAAAACAAAAACGAAATTTGATTAGTCCATGTATGCTAAGACATGATAACCTACCTAAAAGATTCACTAGAGGATGCATTAATTGTACCTAAGTCTTGCAACAAGACTATGGATAGATCATCTTGGAGGAACCTTCTGATGAGGTATACCAGTCTTAGGACTGATTCACCCGGTATTTACATAATGAAATTCACCTATAAGTTGTGCAATCAACGAAGGAATATTTTATAATGTTGTGAGGTTCCAGTGATTTGAAAAATATTGGGCGATAGGACAACGTCTGGTTGAGCAAGTATTCAATCTACAGGTTTAAAGTGCACAACACAAGTCAACTGTAGGTATCTGTGGTCCAACTCAGCAGGTGGCTGACACACGTCGACACAGATCAACCGCGCGATATATAAGTGATTTCCATAAATATATAGAATCTGGACAACATTGTGGTCGTATACGTTTATTAGAGTTTTAAGATAGCTAAAATGGCTCAAAGGCTACCTAACGAATTAATTTGAAAATATTCCGATACAGTTGTATAAACTTGGATACATGTGAGGCTCTTCATTGGACACGACAAAAACAACAACAATGTACAATTTCAAGGTAGAGTGTACTTTAGGTTTTTGGCATTATTTAAGTTTTACGTTGTTTTTTGTTCCTCTACAATATGATGGAACGACTCCACAAGTTGGTGAGGTCTCAGAAGCTCGATAATATTGCCTGGATTGTCACATAGATCTTGTTTGACGGATGCAATCAAGGAAGTGTTGGTAGTGTCGTTTTTACACTTGGTACATGTTGTGAACCGCAAGTAGATCCAAGGTGTCCAGTCTTCAATCCGGAAACTGCTGAATACTCCTCTCTATTTTGTAATCGTTTCTGTTCATTTCCTTCATAATATATCAAATCCTGTTCATTATTTATCTGTGATTAATGCAGGTTCCTATAGCATAAAAATCTCTCCAACTACCCGGTTAGGGTAGGAAAAGTCTTTGAGAGACATTTTTTTTAAGTTTAAAGTTTCCAATCAATATGTTAAGACCTTTGAAATATTGACCTGTTGGCGGAATGAGATTAAATCGACTTGAAAATATTCAAACATCCACAAGCGTCTTTCCAGAAGCGGTTTCATCAGCTTATCCACCCTATAGCGATAAAAAAAAGGAAGACATTTACCAATTGTATGCATATAAAGTATAAACATTTCTCATAATTTGAATACAACCAAACACAGAAACCTAGTTACCAAACAGGAGAGTTCTCTCGTATAGAAAGGCTTCCAATTTCCACCGGTTGTTGTAGCTAATGTAGCTATGCAACCGTTTCAAGTAGGTACCACGAAATCAATGCCACTTTGGATCGCTTCCAAGCAAGGTCAACAATACAAAACTTTTTTTAAAATGTTTTTTTCCAAGAAAGTAAAAAATAACCTAAAAGCTCTGTAGTCTGATGAAAACACGAGAGTACTGGTAACAAAAGAATCGTGCCCCTTCTATACGCTCTTTCCTTTTTTGCTGTTTGAAAACCTTGATTTTAGCAAGGAAGCGGTTACAGTAGAGTTGCCGATGAGAGACCGCTTAAAATATGACTAAACCTGTTTTCTTCTGGAGATGTAGTCGCTCATTGGAGACTTCCCGTTAGGCTTAGTGTTATGGATAGTCTTAACAGAATCTCCATGGGAGACCGAGTTTAGCTATGTTTTTAGAGAAAGAGATAGAGAGGGGGTAAGGTCTCTCGTGGGAGGCTACTGTAGTACAATGATATAGAAAAGATATTTACAGATTAGTAAGAGCTTTAAAAAAACTAGGGGATTAAGTGGATAAGGCAAAGTTTTGAGTAAACTTCACCGTCCGAGAGGTAGAGTAAGAAAGCTATTTAGGATTTAAGTTTAAATCCTTTTTATCAGAACACACACACACGGAAACTGTCGTTATTGAGCTTAGAGAAGCAAGGCTACAACTCTTTATTTAGAAGGCAAAGCATTTTATATGCTAATATTTACATCGGTTTGTCTCTCTCAATGGTCAAAATTATTAAAAGTTAAAAAACGCCACAAAATATATACAAAAAATATATTGACACGTTTCTGAATTTTGTAATTAATTTTGTAATTAGTTTTTCATTGATTTTTAATGTGTGATCAATAACTCTTATCATCATTGGAAAAAAGAACAATTAATAAACAAAAGAACAACAACATGGTAAATTTGCCTCTTTATTTAAAACAAACAAACAAACAAATTAGATAAAGATTTAAAATAAAACATTTCTTTAAAAGTTAAAGCAAAAATAAAACGTTACATAAAATATTTGGCGCAGCTACGAAAGGATTAAAATATAAATCAAAAAAGGCTTCGACGAAAGAAAAAGTAAGTACAATGGCAGTAAATGTAAACAAATTAGAGAAATTTAGCGGTGATAAAGGTTCAATTCGGCCTGAATCATGGCTTAAACTATATGAATTGGAAACTAGTAAACTAGATGAAGTCGATAGAATCAATAATCTAATTTATTATTTATCAAAAGATGCTTTAGAATGGTTTGCTGATGAAATATTGAGCAACGCATCCATTAAAAAATGGGATACTGTTAAACTCAAATTAATTCAGCGCTTTGGTTATAAAGTTGAAAGCCCTATAGTTGCAGCATCAAAAAGAAGACTTAAAAAAGAAGAAACCGTGGAAGATTATTTTAGAGATAAAATTAGATTATTAAATCAAACAAGCCTCAATAATGTCGAGAAGCTAAAAATGTTAACGGATGGATTGCCATTAGATTGGAAAAATTATCTCGTAACAGCCCAGCCTAAAGATCCATCACATTGGATGCAGATTGCCATGGAGATTGAACAAAACAATAATCAAATAAGGCAACAACAGAGAAGTAAAACCAAGGTTTTTAATATAACTACACCTACAATCTCAAAAAATTGCCCATATTGGTGTCCTATTTGTAAGAAAAAAGGATTGTATTTTAAACATTGGATAAGTGATTGCAAAGATTATGATCCTAATTATAAAGACAAGCTTAAACACCAAGCAACTAATATCACCACAGATGTTAAACAAACCATAGCTGATTCACTTTGCATAGCAAATACCAATTTTCCTTATAGATTTGTTAATGTTGAAGTTTTACTTAATAATATTCCAGTTTCATCTTTTATTGATACCGGGTCAACTATTTCATTAATGAGCTGTTCGCTTTTAAAACAACATAAGTTAAAATTGAATGTAAACGATAGAATCAAAATTAAACAAGTAGATAGTTTTGCATATACTTTAGGATCAGTAGAAGTATTTTTGAAAATCCATTCTAAACTTGTCAGGTGTAAGCTTCATGTAGTGAAAAACTTTAGCTATCCATTGCTTATTGGACTTGATGTAGCAGGAAAAATTGGATTAATAATTGACACAAAAGACAAAGCGGTGTACGTTAAAGGAAATGAATGTTTTTATATATCTCCTGAAACGCATCTTCCATCTGTTCAGCAAAAAGAGCTTAATCAATTACTTAAAGAAAATCAAGCATTGTTCAGCCAAGCATGAAACTGACATCGGAAGGATTGCTGTTCAACACAAGATCCATACAATTGAACATCCACCCATCAGTTGTAGACCATATAGAAGACCACTTGCCGAATATGATGAAATAAAAAGACAAGTTGAAGAATTGAGTAAAAAGGGACTAATAAGAGAATCTCAGTCACCTTGGGCCTTCCCCGTAGTGTTGGTCTCTAAAAAGGATGGTTCACAAAGGATGTGCATAGATTACCGAAAACTGAATGCAATTACAATTGATGACAAGCAGCCTCTTCCATACATCCAAGATATGTTTGATCGCTTACATAATGCGAAATACTTCACAACACTTGACATAGCATGGGGCTATTGGCATGTTGAAATGCATCCAGACTCTGTTGAGAAAACTGCTTTCATTACAAATGACGGGCATTATGAATTTTGGTTATGCCATTTGGCTTGAAAAATGCTCCAAGTACTTTTCAGCGAATAATTCAGCATATTATTGGAAATCTTCTTTGGAACGGTGTTTGTAATTATCAAGATGATATTCTAATTTACAGCAGTACTTTTAAAGATCATATTGAACTCATGAAGAAAATATTTGACAAGCTTAAAGAAAACAATATCAAACTCAAGTTGAAGAAATGCTCTTTTGCAAAACAAGAAATAAGATATTTAGGTCATATCATAGGACATAACAAGATTAAACCTGACCCTGAAAAAACAAAGGCAATAAATGAGTTCCCTCAACCTAAAACAGTGAAGCAAGTAAGGCAGTTTTTGGGTTTAGCAGGTTACTACAGGAAATTTATTCCTAAATTTAGTGAAATTGCAGATCCTTTAACAAGCCTCACAAGAAAAAATAAGTTATTCAAATGGACTACTGAAGTTAACAAATCATTTCAGGAACTAAAGTCTCATTTATCCACAGATCCAGTTCTTTCTACATATGATCCTTCATTACCATGTAAGCTTTATACAGATGCATCTAAACTGGGAATTGGTGCTATTTTAGCTCAAATTGGAAATGATAATCAAGAACATGTAATTTCCTATTATTCAGGGAAACTTCTACCACATCAACAGAACTATTCTGCATTTGAGTTGGAATGCTTTGCTGTAGTTCAATCAGTTGAATACTTTGAAGTTTATCTTGAGAACAATACATTTGAAGTCATTACAGATCATTCGGCTTTGGAATGGCTCTTCAACGTAAAGAAACCAAAGGCAAAATATCTCCGATGGATAATTGAATTATCAACCAAGTCAATGAAAATAGTTCACAGATCAGGATCAAAGCAAACGCATGTTGATGCATTGTCAAGATCACCAGTGTCATTTCATATATCAATCCCCACTCTTCGACTACACCAACAAAAAGCGGATCTCAGTTTTGTAAAGAACTCTCATATTCATCGAGATCTTATTATGGTGAAACATAATGGAGTTCTAAAACAAGTTGTTCTAGAATCATTCCAAGAAGAAATTCTCAAAGAATACCACGATAATCATTCTCACCCCTCAATTAACAAGACAGTAAGATTGATAACACCATTTTATTGGTGGCCGAATGCTATCAGATGCATCAAAGACTATGTTCGCTCATGTAAAATATGTCAAATAACTAAATGCAGTCATAAACCATTTATTGGGGAATATGTTGCACCAAACTCTGATCTGAAACCACTGGAATTAATATCAATGGATACTATTGTGCTAGGCTCTGCAGAAAATGAAACCAAGCACAAATACATTCAAGTAATAATTGACCACCTAACAAGATTTGTTTGGGCTTTCCCTACTGTCACCAACACTTCTCAAGCAGTAATTCAATGTTTAGACAAAATCAACAAAACTGTTTCCCAAATCAAATGTATTTTAACCGACAACGGAAAGAATTTTACATCAAAAGAATTTAACAAGTTTTTGAATGAGCATCAAGTTCAACACACCTATTCGACGCCATATCATCCGCAGAGTAATGGACTGTGTGAAAAGATGAATGACACTATACTCACCAAATTAAGAACAAACCTTCAAGAGAATCCAAGACTAAAATGGTCATCATTACTTGCCAAAATTGTGAAAGATTATAATAGCACACCCCATGATGTCACTGGGTTTTCTCCAAATTTCCTACTTTTTGGTGATTGTGCAATACCAGAATTTTCTGAATCACCACATTTCACCATAGAAAATGCAAGGAAGAAAGCAATAGAAAATAGCGCAAAGCATAGAGAAAAGTGGAAAGCACGACACGATGCAAAACATCCGCAGTCGTCATTCAAAGTTGGTGATCTGGTCCTTCGTAAAATAGCTAGTAATGATCCAAGTATGGTCAAAACATCCCCAAAGTATGAGGGTCCTTTTCAAATAACAAGAATAATATCTAGTGTTACGTGTGAATTATTGAAAGATGATTCCTCCTTGGTTAAAGTTCATGTGTCACAATTGAAACCATTTATTTTGCGAAAATAAATCCTTCAAGCCGAGGGATATGACACGTTTCTGAATTTTGTAATTAGTTTTTCATTGATTTTTAATGTGTGATCAATAACTCTTATCATCATTGGAAAAAAGAACAATTAATAAACAAAAGAACAACAACATGGTAAATTTGCCTCTTTATTTAAAACAAACAAACAAATTAGATAAAGATTTAAAATAAAACATTTCTTTAAAAGTTAAAGCAAAAATAAAACGTTACAATATAATATAAAGATTCTGTATTTATAAGAGGATTCTACATCAAACTTCTCAAATCTATATAAAAATAGTATTTCTATATCCATCTACACAGGCACCGTAATTGGCATAAAAAAACTTAATTAAAAAGAAGAATTCCCGGATCTGGGGGACTGTCGCCAAGGAATGCCGTGGCAATAAAACTTTATTTATATAAACCCGGGGGTTGTAAAACCAAATCCTATTTACATAATGATTTGCATAGAAACGTTTCGACGTGAGTTCCAATAATGAGCTTCTGTTGTTGTTGTTGTCGGAGGGGAAAGAGCTATTTTGAGATCAGCCTTCTCATAAAATACCCTAACACGTTCATGTAGCCAATCCCAGTTTTTACATATCCCGGTGAATGATACTGCGGGACCTTGGAAGAGCAAAATTGAGCTTTAGGTAGCTTATAGTAAAGGCGCCGTTGAGGTTTAATTCTACAGAACGAATTACTGAAGATGAATATGATTTGGGACGGTTTATTAGTGGTGAACCGCTACGGTAGATGGCTCTTAGGTTAAATAGGTGTATTCGCTGGGAATTCTACCACTGATGAGCCAAGCCTTCCCAAATTCATTTTTAGCTCACTAGTTGTAGAAATTCGTCCGATAGGATGGAAAGAGGCGTTAAGCAATCGTAAACCTCTATCCACTACCATGCTCGGCGCAATAAAATGTGTACTATATTGGTAAAATCTAAAAATACACTCACGATTTGAGCATTTCTAAGAAGTCAGTGATTCATTAGATGGCGTAGTGCCGGTGGTGGTACACCCCGGCGATTCTCAACATCCATATTGAGAACTTTTGTTTGCTTCAAGGACTTTCGATTCTTGCACAATATATGTGTAAAAGTCGAACAAGATGCTTTCTACATTTGTAGATATGTGGTTGTCCTTACCATAAAAGGCATTCCCTAACTACCCACCATGATATCATGGCATGAATCACATGGACTTGGGATAAGTAAAAATAGGAGTAAATAGTGGGCTTGGACCGCTACAAGAATTGAACTAGCAATTTTATTTAAAACGTTTGTTGTGTGAGGGATCGAGCCCATTCTCTGTACACACACACTTTTTATTCTTCAAAAAGATTAAAATATTCTTCGGTGTTAAATTTGATTTGAGAAGTTTGAAATAAAAATTGCGAGAACTCAACGTGATGCATCCATGATAGTCCATTGATGTTAATTGTAGACACTCCGTTGATGGTTTATTACTCCAAGCTTTGTTGTACCTCCACGACAGTACGGCCACCAAGAAAGAGTTGTCCCTCCCACTGCCCCTTTACGACCCCACGGTCCAGTAGAAAGTAAAAGGAGCCGATGTCAACACATTTCATGTCTGTTTACAACCCCAGATAAGGCGGGGAGGATCATGGGATATCGCCGTGGGAGGTCCATCCTTTAACCCTTAGTTGACTGATAGCGTCAATTGGCTCTCCGTGATTTCAACATCTATCTGTTTGAAAACCATTAATTCTTTATATTTATGCTTGGGGGAGGGGGGAGGATATTTGCGTAACAAAGAAGATACTCTGGCTATTTCCCCCCAAAAGCCGTTCAGAATATTGGAAGAAAGGCTATCTTAAAATATGTGTTTTGTGGAAATTAAATACAAGCTAGGTTATCCCATTGTATTCTTCATAGTTTCCGGCTTCGGGAGAAATGACAAAGATTACCCGCTTCCTCATATGTCTATCACGAACAAGTAAAAGATTACAAGTTTTTCTCAGAGTCCGTTGACCGACGAAAGCTTTGTATAATTATACTACAAGTTCTATAGTTCAGCAGAAAAGTTGAGAATAGCGTTAGAAAATAAGAAAAGAAGAAGATATAGTATTTGTTAAGCCTCTTGACCAAGACTGTATTTTATCTGATGGCCATTTATCTTGTTGATATACTTTGGTTCCCTCTCTCTTTCTCTAGGCTCCGAACATAATAAAAGTCTTTTGTTGTGTATTGTGTGCCTCTCATATCATTCCGGTGAGACCTCACAAATGTCCTCAGTTGTAGATATCCATGGTATAATATGTAGCATACAATGTAGACAACCATGACTTGGTGTGGACATCGGGCACCTTTCTAAAGAATGCTTTAATGGCCCCCCAATTCCTGCTTAAGTCCAATCCCACAAGTGAAGGCAAGAAACCAAGTGGGACTATTGTACCTTGTAAGTGTAAAAGTCGAACTACTTTCTACGAATGTAGACATGTGACGCACTCACAGTAAAAGCAGCCGCAAACCCCTACCCACCATGATTATCATGGTTTGTACCATATGCGTCTAAATAGGAACCGTAAAAAAAAATTGTGTGTTGTGTACTTCAAAATACATTTATGGACAAAACTTAAGAAGCTGGAAATTCTTCATGTTGCCGGTCTCTGTTTTTTAAAGGAGACAGAGGCAATTTTGTTTCAATTGGTTATCTGGTGTGTCTTCAATAAAGGTCTCTCACTGTAATATCTTCAAGAGTTATTGTCTGAATCCCGATATACATGCTAAAAGGTACATCTTCTTTAAGTATTGTCCATGAGTGTAAGATTTCTCCCACGCACAAAGAAATATTTTAAAAGAATATTTTCCTTCCTCACTCACCATCCTTATGAAGAGCAACTGGAATATGTATTGATGCCTCTTACTTTTATGAATGAAGGACTCAGGTCAAAACGAGAGGATTGATCCTCTCAAATCCTCAGCGATGAGTTAAACAGGATTTATATTTTTCAGCTTTTCCATCTTAAAAGATGGCCAGATACGGAGGCTAGATACCTAATATACGTACAGAAAAGGAGGCCATATACGTAATAGCCGTATGCCGGCAGAGTAGTACATTGCTAAAACTAATTATTTTTAGGTTTTAAATTGTAGCACCCAGTCAAGTCTACAAGTTAATCATGTTTAGAATCCGTGTCATATTAGTTGTTCAATCAGTAAAGTGGATAAGTACTGAACTGGATGGAAGTAAAACACAGGCGCTAATCTTGGTTCAGAGTAATTTTCCATTTATATGGGCGTCAATATTTTTTCGAGGCCGTGAAAACCAAACTGGCAAACTGAATAAATCCTAGCTCTGCTTGTAAGCAACAATTGTAACAAGTATTTCACGGAGGCGCCTGGCTGTCTATAAATAGCGGCCATTTGAAACCTGGCTTGTCTATTAGGCCTAATTCATCCAGGGGACAACGACCCCCCTCATCCTCGAAGATGACGATCCCCTGCTCCGCTCCGAGATCTCCGCGACAGAGATCGCCACCGCCATCCGCCGCCTGCCGCTCGGAAGGGCCCCCGGATGGGACGACTTGCCCTGCGAGTTATACATGGCCTACGAGGACTTCTTCGTCAACGCTCTCAAGCGCGTCTACGAGGCCTCCCAACTTGCCGGGGTTTTGCCTACATCGACACGGCGCAGCACCATCTGCCTGGTCCCCAAGTCTCACGGCGGCCCTGGACTTTGCGGCTACAGGCCTATCTCGCTCCCCACGACGGACTACCGGATCCTGGGCAATGTCCTCCTCCGGCGTCTGCGGCCCCATCTTCCGGTTCTGGTACCTCAGTGCCAGACCTACGCCGTTCCCGGTAGGTCCCCTTCTTGGAACATCTCGCGTGTGCGCGACGAAGTCGACGCGGCTGTGAGGACCGGCTCGCCGCTGGCCGTCATTTCCACCGACCTCGAGTCTGCCTTCGACACCCTAGACCGCGGCTTCTTGGTGTCCCTGATGGTCTCGCTGCGGCTGCCACAGGTCTTCATCGGGTGGTTTCTCCTCCTCTATTCCGGAGCGGATGCGACAGTCCGAGCCGGAGGCCTCCACACCAAACCCTTCCAGCTTCTGAACGGTGTGAGACAAGGCTGCGCCATCAGCGCCGCAATGTTCAGCCTCGCCACAAGCCCTCTCCTACGTCGCCTTGAGCAAGCTCTCGGCCCCGGTAATGTCCTCGCCTACGCCGACGACATCGTCCTGCTCATCCGCAGTGAGGAACAGTTCGGCGTGGTGACCTCCATCTTCGAGAACTTCCGGCGCGCCTCCGGCATAAAGGGAAATTTCACCAAGAGCAAAGGTCTATGGTGCGGCGCCTGGCGTGCCCGCAACGACGCTCCACTCGGCATCTCCTGGTCGTCGGTCGAACTGAAGGTGTTGGGCTGCAATGTGACGCCAGGAAATCAAAACTCAGCCCAAGAAAGACATATCCTGGTCCTGCTCGAAGCTGCTATAACGAGGTGGTCCCCCTACACCCGCGGCCTCTCTCTCGTCGGCCGGGCCAGAGCGGCCAACTCCTTGGTTCTCTCCTCGGTGGTCCATCACATCCACGGCTACCTGCCTACCGACCGTACTATCCACAAGATCCAGGCACGTCTTGCGCGGTTCATCTGGGGGCCGGAGCGCACCGCCTGGTTTCCTGGTAGCGTCCTGGCGAGACCTGTCTCTCTTGGAGGATTCGGCCTCATCGACATCGAGACCCAGCTGCGGCTGTCGTGCTTCAAGGGCGTGCAGGCCGCACTGCGTGGAAACCGTAATGCCTACTCTTGGCTGGTCGAGAGCGATGCGTGGCTATATCCACCTCCATCCGGGTCCTGGCTCTCGCCACGGCGTCTCCGGCTTCTTAAGATCTGGGAGGCGGTCGCTGACATCTTCACGCTAGACCACTCTGTGCTTACACCACATCAACTCCTGAACCTCCCTATCATAGGTGGCTGCCGCCTTCTCCGGCCACCCGACCTTCTCGCTCCTACCCGGTGGGTCAATGCCTGCATTAGGGACTTCGCTGGCCCTGCCCCTCCCCTCACTCGGCCTACGCGCTGCGCCCTGGCTGACGCCGCGTCGCTGACCAGCTTCTGCCGTCGTCTTATCGACGAAAATCTACGCGGGACCTACCGAGTAAACACCATCGGCCAGGCCGTAGTGCTGCGCGGGACGACTACGCCGTTCTTGCGAGTCATCACCCGAACTGCCCGTCGCATCTTAGAGCGTCCACGCCTGACTGCCCTGCCCATCATCCAGTTCGCTAGAAGGTGGGAGGAAAATATAAACCTACCCATCAACATTGGCTGGTCGTCGCTCCGGCGCTGCGCCTTCTCCGGGCACAACGCGGACGTGGCAGTAAGGCTAGCTTTGCACGCCCTGCCCCATCCAGCCCATCCAGCATCGGCACATCAGTCTTGCATCGCCTGTGGGTCCGGCGACCTGTCGCTGGTTCACAGGTACTGGTCCTGCCGCTACATAAGGCCTCTCATCAGGGAGGCATTTACCATCATCGGGCGGCCCCCTGACTTGCAGGGCTGGGTCTTCGGGCATGGCCTAGACGATGACGCCCTGGCCATCCTGGCGTCTGCCAAGACGCGCATCTATAGGCACTTCCTCGGCGCGGAACTGAGGAGTGTACAAGAAGACCCCCTCCTTGTCTGGAGGAGGACCCTCTCAAGGTGGGGAAGCCCTCCTTGCTGAAGATATTTGTATATATATTCCCCTACACTTTATATGCCCATTTACTCTTTTATATTTTCTCCTTTGTAAAATTTGATTGTAAGAATCAATAAAATTGTTTAATTTGTCTAAACCTCTCTCTATTAGGCCTAATTGGGACTACGCTCCGTCGTCTATTCGACGTATTCTTCTCTAGGTCAGTGTCAACCAATGGTCACCGGAACATTTTGACTGAGATTTTTTTTATTTGTCTGCGTTCAAAAAAAAAATATTATTAAAAAAAATTAGGTACAGTATTTTTAACTTCAATGCCTTAATTTTAAGACATCAATACAAAATAAGTATTTTGAATTATGCAATAGTTAAGAGAAGTTTTTCGTAATAAAAATAAAAACACCGGTTTTTTTTTTCACAAAATTTCACGGTCCGAGAGTAAATTTAAAAGTCCCACTATCTATCGCATTGTAGTGGAAAATCAGATATATGTTGAACCAGTTCAACTGATTAAAATCGCATCAGAAAAACATAGCTATAGAACTATATAACTATCATAAAGCGGTCTTGGGAAAAAAATCCTTAAAAAATAATAGTTAAAACATGTTTATATAAAACAACTCTCTTCTTATACCCTTAATTATGTAACTATTTGGTTTCATTTTTCGTTTTTTGTACGGCGAATCATTACAAGGCGGAATGCCTTAATAAAGCTTTTTTTGTGGTTGTTGTTGAGTAAATTTAAAGAGAGAAACGCTGTTCTAAGGAAAACTGCCTTCTGATTAAACAACGGTAAATTTCTTCAAGTGGCGTTAGTCAACTATTTGGTTATTTCTCTTTCACTCTGAACACACATTCCTTTTGATACAGCCAATATCTCTCTATTTGGTCAACTATAAAAATGTGCAAATATGGGGAGAATACAAAGAGAGAGCCAATTACTATTTGGTCAATATGTACACGGAGTGTGATGAAAATGTGAAGAATTCCCTGAAAGCTAATCAAATTCGCCATGTTCAAATAAATGTATGGCTATTGTAGCTCCCCAGAGTGGGGAAAATGCGGAAGTGCGGTGCGGAAAGCTGTTTTCCCTCCGTTACCAATGACAGTGTTGGTGGATTTCGAAATCCGTGGGTTGGTTGGTTCCTTTTGTTGATTCCTCCGCTGTCATTCGGAGGAAAATTCTCCAGTTTGAAGAACTTATAATTGTGCCACTTCAAACAATTATAGAATTATTAGAGGGGAAATAAGCACATTAGAAAACCTTGCTGATCAATCCAACCAAAGCACGAACTAAAAGTTGTCAAAGTGGTTAGCAATTTTCGGACTGCTGTTTCGTCCTTCGATTTTGGCTTCCACAATTCGAACATCGTCTTTTCATCATTAGACACAATAAATATATATTTTTAGTTAGTATTGATGGTTCCTCTTAGAGTCGGGATGTAAGAAGAAAACTGAAATGACATACCATTTCAGTTTTCTTCTTACATCCCGACTCTAATTGCATATTGAGATATGCAAATAAAGACTTATTTCTCAATGACAGTCCTACAATTATTGCTCCACCAGTTTGGCTACAATCGGAGGGTTGTCATTTATAAACTGTTGGTTCGCAGGGCGGTTACTAAGGGTACAGCGAAACTTCACTTTCACGAAGATCCTTCTAGAAGTTACGGCACCTTGGGGTCAAAGCATAATACTCTTGGCGTGAATGATGCAGACATTGGTATCCTCAATGAAGAGGTTGTATGATAACTTAATATGCCAAAAGAGAATTGCCTAGCAAGGTTTTTCAAATCGAGTTGTATCACAATTTAGTTTTACACGGGACTATATGGAATAGGAAAAATAAACTGAAGTTTCTAATCAATATTGAGGTAAGTAATTGTGGACCTGTGTGTGGGTTTGGCAAATATCCACGTGGCAATCTTTGCTTGATGAACGTTCTATCATTTCCAAGATGCGGTACATCCGGGTAGATAACTGTAGACACTTCCGTTCATCTACCGATAGAAGTCTTACACACATCACCCCGTTGTTTCACACCCCACCGATGATTGCAGCAACAAACACTGGGTATGGTCTGGGTTTAAAAAGGAATCCCTAAATGCTGCTCATATAGCGTCATCCTCAGCCTGCTCATATGCATGAGCATCATATTTAATTTATGCCTATAGCAGACCTTTTTGTAAATTGCTTGCAGAAGAGCATCGAATCATATAAGGTCTGTGTCGGTCTTGCAAAGCGAGAGTGGCTTACCCAGCTCACGTGTTTTAGCTTTAAACATTTTCGATAAAGAGAGGCGAGTTGCCCCTCGAAATATTGGACTATTAAATAATGTAAAATCCAATATGTGTTCATTTTCCCATTTATGTTTCATATATATTTCTATTGTGTTCCCTATTTCGCTTAAATACTATCCCAAAGAGAGTTTCTTTAAGTGCCGGATATATAAGCAGAGAGCAGTCCAATAGAATATTAGATCAGTGTGGTAGATTAAACTGGCTAAAAGGCTGCAAGAGGTTATTATTGATGAGCCATGCCCTTCCTCCCAATAGTTTTATTATTGCTGTAAAGGGGGAGTAGGAAATTGTCTTATTTGAAAAAAAAAACCGTGGTAAAAAATTTCACATATCCAAAACAAAAATAATTAATTATACAAGTGAATACAAAAGAGAGAATCTATATCTCTGGCGACCATGAATGATGTTGGTCCAAATTTAATCTGCCTTTCCAGTAGATAGCTGTGAGTGATGGGTTGCTGAGATGTAAAAGAGCTGGTTGATGTATTGCCAGGATCAGATTACGTTTGGTCTTTTCCTTGCGCTGTTAGTAGGGCAAGCCAGTGGGGTGAATAAACCATTTTAGTTCGTATATAGAAGTCGTCTATTAGCGGATTCCTATAATGAACTAAACTGAAAACAAAACATGAGCCAATATTTTAATGCTTCAATCACTATCTTAACAGGAGGGAGCATGCGTGTACCTATACGGTTTTTGTTCTTCTACCTTGAGAGAGAGAGAGAGAGAAACCATATTTGATTCTCTAAGGTAAGTAAGTATAATTGAGTGTTTTTACAGGAAAACCTGAATGCACACACGTAGAAGTGGCTCGACCCATCTGTAAAGTGGTGAATGGATATTTTAGGATTTATCGTTATTTGGACTTTATTATTAATCTCATCCAACATGGCCATGATAATCATAGAGGAAGGCGACTTATAACTATAATATGGTCTGATGAACTAGCAGACCCATTCCACAAGTTGGTGATATCTCTGAAGCTTGCTGATTGTATTCCTGTCTCAAAGATCCTGTGACAATAAAGAAGATGTTGGGAACTGGCGTTATTGTTTGTCTACTTGATGTCTAGTTGAATAGAACAGAGATGGTATTTTGTCAATATCTTTGATTATCATTCAAATTATAGCAATAAAATATCTTTTCTTGGATTATAGAAGAATAATTCGAATTGGACAATGACGTTGTTTCTAATGTCTGTGATGATTCTAAGAGAGAAAAAAAGTTTGTGTTTTATCTAGATGTAGGAGGTTTTAGTTTTGAGGAAGTAATAAAACTGTAAATGTGTACCCCCATATGTCGGAACATTAGCATTTACAAGATGGCCAGAGCTCCGTCTGGTTACTTGCACTGAAGGAGTTGAACCTGTGCAAAAAAGGGGTAACGACACCCAATGAATTAAGTAATTTCAAGCCTGGGTAACGGGTGTGATAACCAAGGTTTATTCAACCACTCATGTATTGGCATGAGTTACTTTAACGCACACTTGCGACGGGAAATTCATTCAACCTGGGTCGGTGTAATAAAATTTGTCTATTCTCACACCGCTAAAATGACCATGAGAAGATCAACTCTGTCAGATCCCTATCATAAAGCCTTTTCAAAAAGCTCAATGCTGTATTAATGGAATTTAGAAATACCACCTTGAACACAAGATTCAAACCCCGTTCATTTTATTTAATACTTCAATGTGGGAAACCGCCTGCGCTAAAGTAACATGCTCGCTTTACTAACCTTAACGTGGCTGATTGGCTGGCTAAGGTCATGTGACAATAAAGCATCAATCAGAGGGCGAATTAAGATACATATTAAAGGAGATTAGTTTCCAGAGATGTGCCAATACCAAAGTTACATGTCACGGATGACGTAGTGTTAGCTATCAGAGAATGCCCTAACAACTCCCTATCTCTGGGATGGCGAAACAAACAAAAAAATGCCAGTTAAGTTTAGAAAATCTGTCCAAAAAATGTTTATACCACATTTGTGTATTTTCATCCTTGCTATCGTTACCCTCAGCGGTCAATGTGTGCGCGAACTTTTCACTGATAACTCGACGTTTATTTTAAAGTCTGAAGATCGACTAGAGAGCACCAAAATACCCCCGGTGTGAAACACGGAGGAAGTTGAGGTAAAAAAAAAAAGGAAGGGGTAAAGATGGAGGTTACTTGGTAGCAACATTCATCAATAAATTCTCAGTCAGAAAAAAAATCTCTATCAATATATTATTCACCGAAACGATGAAAAAAAGATTTTGTCTGGCCGAAGTACCTTATTGCATAAGGTTACTTATTCAAGTAAACAGATTTTGATATCAATAAAAACTAAGGGAATCGAATAATATTAACCTAAAGTATTGCTTTATTGAGCAACTGTTAGTTTACATCGCATTGTATAATATTGAAACTATATATTGAGATAAATATAGAGAGTGAACGGTATACTAATGTATAGTTCGCTTCTACAGTTTTTGAAAAAATGGTTTTCACTTAATTTTATCTGAAGAATCGCTCTTCGACAGCTTTAGATTATGTTTTTAAAAAAAGGTGGGAGCGTAATTAAGGATTTTGAAATAATTTCAATCACGAGAAGATTCGCTAATATTTTGGAACAATAAACAACCCAAAATTGTTTCATCATATATTGTAAGGTACAAATAATAACGACCAACAGATGGTAACGGCACGAAAATAGTTTATTGAAGGAAAAAAAAAAACATTTTTAAAAAGCCATAAAAGAGAGACGTCATGGATGCCGATCTATTCTAACGGTACATGGTAATGTAAATGGAATATCACAAACATCATATAAATGGAGAGCATTAACTATATAAAACAAATCGTCAGTTGATAAATCTGACACTTTGGACGATCTACCTCAAATCCAATCAGCCTGCCGACACACAGACAGGCCCGGTTGACACCCCGGGCTGTACCAGAGCGGGGACAATGAAAAGACGTAGATGATTAAATGGGTAAATAACCTGGGCAACAGCTGCTATTCTCGTCCACGCTGGGAAAGACAGAAATAACACCACGTGGTGTTGTCCCCTTCACTCCGGCGATTGAAACCGGGAGAAACGAACAACCCTTCTCTCCCTCTCGTTGTTACAGTAGGGCTCGTCCACCAGTGCCTTCTGTCCCTACCTACGGTAAACTTACATCGATCTCAAAACTACATTTTCATAACTACTTGGAATTAAAAACGATACAACATATATAACTCCACCTTTGCCGGTCCCAAGCCCGGATGAAAAGGAGGAGGGGGAGCAGTAACAAGCTCACTAAAAAACCTGGGCTCAGCTGGCCCGGCTGATAGTACCCTGTAAGGGCTCCTAATATAGGAATACATGATGAGCAGCGTTTGTACTCCATGTTAGGAGCGGCTGCACATGGCGTCCACATGTTCCTCATGTCAGAGACGGCCATTTATTTTGAAGCTAAGTCGGCCTGCCACTGAGTAGTGCTCCCAGTCTTAATGACAAAGGCAGACGCATTCTGCTTCACCCAGTCATGATGGTTTTCAAATACCATCAAGGGTCACAACTTGATACCCTAGTGATTGAGTGGAGATAAGAAAGAAGAAGAAGAAGACAACATATATAAGTTCATTCGTTAATTTTATTGGTATATATGTAACAAAGTTGAATAGAATTAATGGGGGATAGTTTTAATATGAGTCTCATAGAATCTTGTAAATGGTCTCCTAGCATAGTCTCACTCACGGCACACACGAGCTCGGTCTGGAATACTTCCGAGTTTATCGCTCCTTTGCCCATTCAGAGCTGCCTCCTTCTCAGCTCTTCCTTAAATACTTTTAAGAAGAAATGCTACCTCCCTTGTCAAAATAGGCGGAAAAAACTATGCGGCATCTATTGACAGTCCCTGAAATCTATCAGACCCAGGTCGGTGACTCAGAACGCTCACCTGAAGACCATGGTTTCGGACTATTCAGACCAGGACGGTATTCGTCCAGTTCATCTTTTGTCCCTGATCCGAGACTGCTAGATTGCTGAGACGGTATGTACAAAATTTGAAATGCCGCGTGAGAACGCCCTTGCAGCCTTAGAATATTTTTTGTTACGCTTTGCCAAAGATTTTAATTTTTGTTCGCTCCTGACGAGGACAAAATATTTTTGTCGGGACAATAAAAAAGATTTACTGGCCGAAGTATATTTAATTTAAAGAGAACTAGTTAATTATAATTATTATTTATTTTATAGTATAATTAACTATTTACTATCAATGGGGCCAATTTAAATAAATTTTATATATCAGCACTTCTTAAATAAATACATTTATGTTTCAAAAGGCGATTGATTTACAAGCACTGTCATTATCGAACTGGGAATTCGACGAGTTCCCTGTTAATGGCGCTGAAGCCTCCAACCCTTTAATATTTGGCTGATATATTCTTAAAGTCGTCAGATTGAACCGATGGTTTCACGTGTAGGATTATATAATGTAATTGTGATGTCCTGTACAATCGCATTCACCTCATTGTGCGGAGGCTTTTGTTATACCCCGAGGTGCTATTGTGAGAGGGTTTCTGAGGTGGATATATTTAAACTAGGTACTTATACACCGACGTGGTACCTCTCACCGTGATTAAGTGCTGTTTAAGAGCTTGAAAGCCAGTGGCCCAAGTTTTATAGAATACAGAGAGAAAATTCGCTGGTTTAAGATATATCGTTATTTTAACTAGAACTACAATATTTATTTTATCTAAGTTTGTTTATTAAATGTATACATTTATTGCCATCTTATGTTTGCTTACTCCCTCCAAGTATACGGGCCATGGTTATCATGGTGGGTTTACAACTTGATTGGAACATAAGTTTGTAGACCTCAGGTCTACAAGTCAGGAAGCATTTCGGTTTAATTTTAAACCTACAAGGTAGCAGAGCCCCGCTTGGTTACTTGCACTCCTCCCTAGTGAGATTGGACTTGTGCAAGAAGCATCGAAGCAGTTTATTTTATGATATTGAAGTAACTCAGAACCTAGGCTGCGGTTCTGACCACGGTAAAGGAAGATACCGCGCAGTAGGTTCCCCACAAATCGCCCCGTGTCACGCCGCCGAGGCAATCCGAGAAGTGCTCTGACGTCATCGTTGTTATTTGGGAACACGTGACCGTGGTGAGAGAAAACATCACGAATGGGAAATCGATCAATTACAGAAAAACTTTCCCCGTGACGTCATAAATCTATAGGGTTTATTTTCACCCATATTATAATATAGGTAAGTGTGTACTTGACGACGTATACATTTTAGATAGCGCCTCCATGTGGCGGCTCTTCAGGGCAACAGTTGGGTGATGACGTCATTCTCGCGTCTACCAAGGCCTGCAATTTAAATATTATCCGGCTTCGCCCGGGATCTTCCCGAGTGAATATTTTTTCCATAACAATAATACAAAATACCTATTCCTTTATTTATATATTCAAGGCGCGACATGACCGAACACCAATTACAGCTCAGAAACTGCTCCGCATTTTGTTTGAAACGAAATATGCAAATATTATTCTACTGTCGGACTAATTTACATATTACGAGCTCTAGACTATGAAAGTGACTTCTTCCAGGCCTAACTTGATACGGTGTCAAAATTTAATCCGGATAGGTCAAATATTGTGGAAACGGCACGCGGAACAAATACAATCTTTATTTATATAGATTTCTAGTTATTTAGTTCACACATAAAGTCTAGAGGAGGACTCTCTGTCGGTGAAGGAGCCTTCTAGGCAGACTAACGTATAAGGATAATTTTTTTCTCATAACTGATGTCCTTTGATTGATGTCAATAAAGGTATTTGAACAACTGCCTATGTGGCTTGGATGAATATTACGAACAAAGGGGCATATTTCAAACGTGATTTATAAAGAGAAATTGCATATTGGAAATATGTAATATTCGTCAAAAGAGATTTATTTGAAAAAAAAAAAAAGATTCACTCAGCAACAGGAGAAGAGGGTAATTCTAGTGCGTGACCCTGCCATAGATCGTTTCCCAGAATTATTAATTAGAAAAATTACAGAGAGGTAGGCCTGGATCTTTTAAGCACGTCTTTTGAAATGGATTTTTTAATGGATATTACTTTGCGAGTCTATCTTGTTTAGGCGTTGTTATATATACATCTTTGCGAGTATATCTGGTTTAGGCGTTGTGTTTCTCACTCAAATATTGAAGTATGTAAAATAGATCACTGCTAGAACATGGAACGGAGAGGTTTGGGGATGTAGCTCTGAACCAAATGGCGAATTTGTCCAATAAACTGTAATAAACAATAACTTGATAAGGCGGATTTTCCAATAATTGTTTGTTTGTGGCTTATAACATATCCGAACTAACATGGAAACCCTAAATAATACGGATCCTCCTCGTTAATACGGATTTATTCCTGGTATTTTATGTAAACTAAATCGGATTATAACGCGCACGTACGCACAGAAATTTCTAAAATACTCGACAGTACTCTTTTATTTTAATTATCATCGATTGACTCACAAATTTGTGAAAGTATATGTACATTTTAAAAGTTAATTCAATATATATACAAGTATATTCCCATTTAATACTTTAACACATGGTGGTTATTTAAATTATTCGTGCCAAAAAACAATCAACATTTAATACTTATTTTTAATACGGATATAAACTAATGCGGATTGTGTTTATGGCCCCTTGACATCTACATTAGAAAAGTATTATTATATTTATATATGCAGTTTGTGTTAAAAATAGAAAAAAATGTAGAAAGTTTATTCGGAAAATGGTAAAAATGAAAATTACTAACAAGTTTTTTCCATTACGGTTTAGATACCCTCGAATTTCTCCGTCGTATGTAAAGACTGAAAAATGATATTCTAGTAGTAAATATATAAATATCAGAAAACATATATCTCTATTATATTATAGCACATATATTAAAAATAGAGTTATTTGATAATAACAATAAACACAAGATACCCACACAAAATGATGTTTAAAAGACACATACATGAAATATAAGGAATTAGAAAAAGAATTGAAATAGTGTGTTGGAGACAATATGCAAAAAAGTTGTAGGCTCCTTTCTGGCAAGCTGTCAGGTGACGTTTCCTCCAGATGGTGACAACAAGATAGATGGATGGACAACGGGGAAGTTTGCTGGGAGGCTTTTAGCGCTCAGCTAACACAGCAGCTCTGTGATCTTAGAACTCTCTCACTCATGGACAAAACTTAAGGAAGTGCAAATCCTTTGATATCACCGGTTGTCGGTCCCCCCCCTAAGGAGACAGAGACAATTTTGTTCACACGTGGTCATATCGTGTCTTCAATAAAGGTCACTGTAATATATTTCATATTTATAATCCCGATATAAATGCTGAAAGGTAAAACTTCTTTAAGTTTGTCCAGGAGAGTGTACATATATTTTTATTCATTATTCTTTATTCAAGTTTTGTCCATGAGTGAACCTTGGTAACACTATCAAGTAGTAAAACTTTTATCATTCTTTGAATAAACTTATCTTACATATGAGAAATTAAATTATTAACGTTCCTTGAATCCACATCGGCGACTTCCTCTTAAACCACCGCTGACCAATAGACGAAATAATAGAAATATCTCTTGAATTCACCTCATTCGGTAGCTGCATAGCGTTACTTTTTTTCATTCTCAATTCAACAAACTTCTCCTTTGCATAAATAGATATTTGAATAATCCTGTATAACATAGTTTTATCTTAATATGGTGCATTAGCTTCGGTATCGGAGTATATAGAAGGAAAACAGCCCAATACAATACTACAGCGGTATGGTAGAAGATTAAACTGGCGAAACCTATGGGAGGGTCCACCACTGATGTGCCAGGCCCTCCTTCCATTATTTTATTATTACAGCAAAGGAAGTAGAAAATTGCTTTATTAAAATAAAAGAAACATACGCGTCAAAAAAGCATAAATTTATTATAGTGTTATCTATACATCATCCTTACAGAAGACATGAAACAATTCGTTGAGATTTTTTCAAATATGTAACATGTTTCAAAATGTAATTTCATATATTTATACTGCACCCCCTCATATGACCGTAGTTTCCTTAAATATTTTCATCCAGAATTCCTCTAAATTTCCGAATATAAAAGCATAAAACTCAATACGACAGTAGAGCAGTATGGTAAATTAAACCGGAGAAACCGCTATGAAGGTTCTTCACTGATGAGCTAGGCCCATCGCAGTAAGGATAGTAGGAGAGAAGTTGTTTGGTTTTATAAAAATAAGACAAATCGCGCACAACTAGTTTCTTCTATCTAGATGGCGCGCTAATGTGTTATATTTATCTTTGCTGCGATATATCTCTTCCTCGAAGAGAGTTGCGACGTGTGTCGTCACTAGAAAACCGACCACTTGACCAACCACGCCTACAAGGAGGACAAAACCTTTCCGGACTGAAGAGACTGGTATAGATATCAAGATATATATAAGGCTTCTTATCCTTCACACTTAGCCACAAGGCTCCTAGAACTCTCCCCAACTTGTAAATATGAAAATACCGTAACTTGAACATACAACGCCTCCCCAAGGAGTATCATAATATTATCGTTTTCATCAACCCTTTAGCTCTGATTTGCATAAAAATGAACTTATATTTTTTTGAAGGAGATAGAAACAGACAAATTCTATATTTACATACTGTTGCCATTCAAGTTGATCAAAAATATATACAGTAAGGGTATAATGTGTAAGAAATTGATTTAAAAGAAAAAAAAAAACCCTTGTGAAGCTGAATTTTAATATTGTGTTTGTTGTATACTATGGCAATGCTCCACAACCTCTTTATACCTACGGTACATTTATTTCAAAAGTCTGAAGCATTCTTTTAGATAGGATATATGTATGGAATCTGGGAATTAAAAACATTACAAAAACATATAGGTTCATTCGTAAATTTTATTAGTATGAGTATAATATTAGGTTTTTTATGAAAGTATAATTAATATAAGATACTTTAATATAATAATCTGTATATATTTATCATGTGTATATAATCTTTCTCCATTTTTACCCCTTTGTATATTTCCCACTTTCATGGGTTTCTCCGTCTTGTAACCCCAAGGAGAATCCTCTGTAAGACCTGTGTGTCTTAATAAAGGTTTTTGTGTGTGTGATACTTTAATATCAGTTTCATCGGCTATGGTAGATAGTGTGTCGCACACCTAGCATAATCTCATGGCACATTGAGCACTCTCCCAGGGCAAATGATGGTTATAAGAAGAGATAAGTAGATAAGAGAGCCCCCATTTAAGGCTAAAACTTTACAAGCAATCATGGCTGGGTTATAACTCCTCGTGAGATCAATCTGTTGTTCCAAACACACCAGTGTGGCATTAAGTGGGTGCCATATGTCGCCAGAAATATCAGATGGACTTCGCGATCCTTTGAAGTAGGCCGACTATTGGTCACGTGACAGCTTATGTAAAAAAAGTCGGCGAAATCTGAGAGGCAGCGGTGGTTGTTATAAACACCATCCTGAGCAGGTCAAGGACAAACACAACCGTGACGATTTAATCGAAAAGTATGCCCACTATTTATTTGGAGAACGATCACGCTGTTTGTTCAACTTGGTTGATATTAATTAAATAGATATTTGTGGAGAAGTGTTCCTCTTTCCGCAAGTTTCATAAAATGTTCGACAGAGATTATATGAAGATCTTGGCTGTTGTGAATATTGAACAAAGCTACTTTAATATACGTCTTAATATATATAGAGGTATGTGTTCCAAAAGAGGCACCCCTTCCTTTAATTATACATTAGAACACATTGTTATCCCCCTAGTAAAACCTTTACTGGTGATGATAAAGAATTAAGTTTTTTGCCTGAATTTGTCAAAACAGGTGTTGTGGCTCATTCATTGGCTCAAAGTTTTTACTAGGGTGATGAACATAATGAAATTAACAATTAAAGGGAGAGGTTTCTCTTTTGGTACATGAATATCATCCTCCCCCATATTTATGATGTATATGTATATATGGTGTCAGGTTTATTCTCCTGCTGATTGGTTCTCTACTATCACATGACCTTAACCAGCCAATAAGATACATTGAGGTTAGTACAGCGAGCATGATTTCTTGTGTGGTTCCATCCTCGGTAGTTCCATCAAGGTGTTAGATAAACGACCGACCGAAGTTCCGAATCTCAGATTTCTTTGGCCGTTGTGCCCTGTATTATAAGGGAGATCTGACATACTATGTAGATATCTAAAATGTTAGCTGCCCCTATATAAGAATAGATTGATATTAATACACAGACACATTTTTAGGATCTAATTATTCTGTGGGACATTTTGGAATATGGCAAGACGGTGTTTTAAAGGGAAGGAGGGGGTAAAATAATAATGGCAAACTGTAAGCAGAAACGACTTTGTTTTGATTCCCTTCTTGCTAAATCAACCCATGAAGCCCATTCAATGTTTTCAAACAGGGCCGCCCCGAGGGTTGTTGTATGCGGCGAGATTTCTTCCGGCGCCCCCATTCCACCCTAGCTTCCTTCCCACCCCATATCCCTTTTTGGGGCGCCCACCCCGCTCTCTACGTCCTCAGGGGACGACGGCAAAAATGGCGACAAGCCACATGGGATCTGACAAAACCGCTTTAAGAACTTCAACCTCAAAAAGGTTTTGGTGCACCGATCTTATATGGTTAGAGTTGGTTGGAAAGAAGACAAGTTTGTGTCCTGTAGAGACAATGTAACCATGGTTTGTTACTTCAAGCATGACACATATTTAGAGAAAATATCTCAAAGCGTTGCATTAATAAAACGCTTATTTTTAGGATTCATACAGGTATAAATTTAAGTATAAACTTATATAAATAATGTAGAAACGCTTGTATGCGCTACTTCCTCATACATATATTTAACCGTAACAATATTTGTCCTATTCGGACGATACGCTTGGATATACAGTTGGGCTTTGAAGGAGTCGTTCGTTCAACTGTAGAATATGCTAATTAGTCCGATAATAGGTTATAATTTGCATATTTTAATTGCATGTTTCGCATACACGGGAAAGGCCGGGCTATTTGTCTACTTCTAAATAAAATAAATAGCGTGTTTTAGATCGCGGCTTTTACACATTTAATGCAGGTGGATCGTACCTACTAACTCAATCAACTACACCCCGAGTCCTGTTGAAGGATTGATTGGTCCACGATGTCACCCTTTGATATGTAGGGGAGAATTCACCTTGGTGTTGCGCCACCCACCGGCGACGTCATCAAAACCTTGAACTTGAAATGCCAACAACTTGGCCACATTTCTCATTTCTATTCCCCCTTCGCTCTACCTCATTAATTCCCTTCTGGCAGTTACTCAACACCCGTCCTTCCGCCCGCATTAAAGAGTTCTTGGCTTTGTCTCAATATGAATATGCAAATTTTAGAATATGTCTCAATTTGAGTATTTATATAAATGTAGGGAGTTAAACTAGACGTCTCGATAGCACCAGTTTTACCTTCATTACACCAGTCGAATGAATACAGTCGATTAACAAAACCAGGTTGCTTAAAACCAAACAACACCTCATCAAAAACTTCATTTGGTTTGTGTATGAATAAATGTCAAAGAGACCTGGATTCTTCAGAAAGGTAGAACTACAGGCTACGAGATGTGGTGCTGGCGCCGAAAGATGAGAATACCGTGGACTGACAGACTAAGTAATGAAGCTGTCCTAAAAATGATCGAGAAAGGATATGGCCTACTGGAGACGATTGAGAGAGGAGCATGTTTAGACATCTTGTCTCGGAGTAGGTAAACTGGTGGAATGAGCGGAGGGAAGATTAGAAAAGGATAATTTCGGGAGAAAACCTTACGATACCATCAAAAGATTATCCATAGACAAGAAGCTCTGAGAGGACAAGAATACTGCCAGCCACCAACCTAAGGCTGGTTGAGGAGAAATAGATAGACCCTACGATACCATCAAAAGATTAGCCATAGAAAGGAAGCTCTGAGATGACAGGAATACTACTAGCCACCAACCTAAGGCTGGTTGAGGAGAAATAGACCAGTCTATATCAAGGGTGCTAGAGAAAGGTCATTTAATAAAAATAAAAACGTTAGCAATGTTTTCTTTATAGCCATACCAATGAAGAAACAAATTGTTTTAACGTTTTTATTTTATAATTTTCAAAAAAAATCCAGAGCGATATTAATTTAACAGAAAGGTCTATTTGCCTATATATTGAGATTTGGTCTGGTTACCTTTTTGAGATTGCCATCTCTCCAATACAGATTGTACCGTACCTACATACATATATTTACGTATATTACTGTTATATTGTTTTGTTGCATTTTCCTTTTCCAACGAAGTTTTGGTCTTAAATCAGATAAATGTCATTGTTGTCTTATCCTTTAATATTTCTAGGGGAAAATATAGCTTTTGTATAGCGCGATTTTAATAATAATAGAAGCAATATTATAAAGCTATACAACCAGTTTAACCGCATAAGTTTCTTTTTATTTACGTCATCCATTCATATATAGACCATCACTCTTCATATATTCAACCTTTTCATACGTCATCCAAAAGATAGAAATATTAAATTATTTCTCTTTGAAATTAAAATGATTTTTCATAAATAAAAAGAAACTTATGCGGTTAAACTGGTTGTATAGCTTTATAATTATACGCCGCAGTCATTTATAAGAAGCAATATTAATAAGAAATATTGAAACAAAAACATATATGAGACATATATACACTAATAGAAAGTGTTATATCAAGAAGGAATTGATGAAATATCATGAAACCTGGCATATTATGTACCGGCTATTACAAATACCAAATGATTAAAAAATGAAAATAATTCATATTTAACTAATTTTAGACATGTTGCACTCAAAATTTAATCATTCCTTACACGCCACAATAAGTGAAGTCAAGTTCCGTGTTTTCATTTCACTCTAATTTAACAAAATATACGAATTTTTATACAAAGAGAGTAATGGATAGAATATAGAGCAAAAGCTTTTATAAATCCCACTTATCAAAGTCCTTGTAGACGCAAACTACTGCTACATGTGGAGAATCAATTTAATACAGAATGTCCGGCAGAGTGATGGGTTGAAGAGACTGTCACATTTTTTTACCAGTCACGTGTGATTTCGTCACGCTCTGCTGTGTTGGTAAACAACCACATGGGAGTTCACCCCGGTTGTTCCTCCGTGTAGCTCCCATACTTCTTTATCCCACCATCGGGGAAAAATTACAATTGTACTGGGATCAGGTTGTTAAATTACGAGTATCATTGATCGTGCAGCTTGTCCCAATATTCTGGAATAATTTACATAATCAAGGATTAGTTTATGTTTATTCCGACAGATGGCGCAAGTTATTATCAACTTTTAATTGCACGATCAGGAAATGCTTATTATTGACCCTTATTTAGTTCTTCAGGTGTATTTAGGTTGATTTAAAAGTAGAAATAGATTTTAGGCTTTATTTATTTAAATAGCATATTACACCGTAGTAGATGCAAAATCCAAAATTACAAGTCAACAACAGAATGATGATGATAAGTTATATATTACGATATATCACAGAATCTGTGGATTTAAAATTATTAGAATATAAATATACGACACAGGCCTTGATCTCTAGTTACGCCATGCTTCTCTATCTTGAGCTCTTTCTTTCTTCATAACTTCCCTTCCAGTCCTATTTCCCCATCTCACCCTCCAGAACTTTCTTCCATTTCCTCTTAAAATATATGTCCCATCCAATTCCTTTATCCTGATTGCCTCTTCCGATCTTCTCAAGACTTCCTGTCATCTTCCTCCCGATCCACATTTCAAAAGCCTGCAATCAACATATGCAATAAGAATTGCACGTTCAAATTGTACTAGGGGCGGGCGTTAATAGTTGAGTACGCTTTTTTCTCTCTCTCTCGGAAGAAGAGAGATTGCAGTTTCCCATTATTATCACAGATTTTTATAAATAACTAGCGGACGTACCCGGCTTCGCCCGAGGTTTTACCCGAGTAAAGGTTTGTCTAACGAACATTTGTTAAAACAATTCTCTATAAACCTATAAAAAAAAGATATATTTTGATAATTTGAAACTCGTATATTTGAATCTCTCGATAAAGTGAACATTTTTTCCCGGTCCCTGTGTGCCGTGTCATCCTGAATTTTGTCTTTCATAATTTTCAACATTACAAAATCATCGTTTTATCTAGTGAACATTTTTTCCCGGTCCCTTGAAAAATACTCGATAAGGTTGAATAAATTCATGGTCGTTTAGGGTTAATCCGTTTTAAAAAAGTCTTCATTTATATAAATCTCATTTCTTATTGAACATTACAGCGATTGGAAGTGGGGAATAAGTAAATATGCAAAATAAATCTCCGGGTCTACATAAAACAGTAGATCCCCCATAAGAGATAATCCGGTCTCTCCTGGGGGTAGTCTCTTATCAAAGCTAAGTTTAGTTTGAAAAATACTACGTCATGGCTACTTTGTCCAAAATGAATGAATCTCGGATAAGAGGCCAAGCTTAGCCATGTTATCTCTCAAGGAATATTCTACTGTACTATGCAAATATGAAAATAGCAAGTGGGGTTTAAAATATACTTTTAAAACCTGTTTCACACAAATATTTCTGTACTTTATGATGTATAAATTACATCATCTTACAAGCCAACAAAACAGATGTTAAACCAGGATCGTACAGAGAACTTTACATCAAACTGGAATGTTGAGGTGGAGGAATGCCTTTGACGGACGGAATGCTATTTACAACCCATACCCAGCGACGCAGCCACTACCGGAACATCCATAAGAAATACAACAGAGACCAGAGTCCTCCTCTTCATAGCTCAAGAATACAACAGGAGATCTATCCCATCAACACAATCCTTGCAATAACAGAAGTGTCAGAGCTACTAAAAATCTCGGTCTCATAAATTGTGTGTGCGATCATTTTATTTATAAAATTGCTGAATACTTGGCGATTAAACTGTTGAAGAAGAGCGCGTGCTCGAAAGCTTGCTACGTAATAAAAAAAGAAACTCATTACTATTTATACTGGGCGATGAAAAAATATATATTTAATTTATCCTATGGTTTGTTTCTCACAGGTGTTAAAACCCCAGCAAGAAACAAACAAAGCAAATATGAACATTTAAAAACGCTTCTTCGCATGTTTATATTCTATAAACAGATAAATGAACATAATAAAGGAAGGCGGAGGAGTTCGCCTAAATACACCCATTCATCACACCCATATTTACATAAAGCCAAGACAGATGTTCCCATTCTCCAAGAGAAGGAAGAATTGACTATCGAGCCATCAACAAACCTGATATGTAAATTGATTTTTTTTTTTTTGTTCAATGACGATTGCATGTCTCGATATATTTAAATATATGTCCCAGCCTTCAGCGTTAACAAGTAATTAAAAAGATTCTACCCCAGTCACACAAGAAAATATATTTTTCATTTAGTGTGCGCGAGTGCATCTTTTTCACCAAAATATCAGTTTTCTTACTGACCTCAGCAGGAAATTGTTTGAATTGGAAAATAAATATACACTCGTACTGAATACACTGGTGGAAAGAACCCAGAAGGAACTGGAGGAATATCATTTGGTATGTGATATTTTGATACCTTGGTTTTAAGGAGAATTCGAGTTCTATGCTCATCTTGGATAAAATTGGCGTATTAAAAATACCATGTCGTGTCACAAGCTAGCTTGATGTAACAGTTCTGAGGCAGCGCCCATCTTAAACTTATCTCCGTGTACAACAGTAGGATTGCAATTGTCCAGGTCTGTTGTAATGCGTAGCAAGAGAACTAATGAAGCGCGGTGTCAAGAAGTGCTGAGGATGTATGTGATAACACCCTGCACTATACCGAGACTGATAAACCTGACGCCAATACTTCCATAACACCCCTTCTTAGAGTGGGCGTGCGTAACAATAGCGTCATCAATTACTATTTATTTATAATCTTCATGTGACATTGATAAAACCTAATGAAGAGAAAATACAATCTATGGGTCTATATGGACTCAGTTCCATCCATTTATCTTCAACCAGCCATAGTTTAGTGGCTGCCAGTATTCTTGTCCTCCCAGAATTTCTTTTCCAGGACTGGTCTTTGGGTGACATTATAGCATCTTCTCCCGTAATTATCCATGAACTGTCTTCTTCTTCCCGGTCTACCCTCCATACATCCCTCCAGTTTATCCACTCCGGGACAAAAAAAAAAAAAAAGATATCCAAACATACTCCTCCCCTGAATAGTCTCCGGAAAAGGCCGTGGTCCTTAACCTGTGTTAAGAGACAACCTATGTTATCCTGCCATTCTGTCTCTTGAGTAGCTGCTTTTGACATGTATTTATATTGGATTCCAAGAAGATAATGCACCATTCAGTTTTCATAGATCAAACTGCCGTCTTTCAATTAGGGTTGGCTGGGCACAAATCTCGATGTATTTAGAACATACCTTTAGGAACCACTTCTTTGCTTAGACTTCTGCCTTAACTGTTTGTTTATGCTATTATGGGAAGTATATAAGGAAGATGTCTTGCTGTATTTCCCTTGCCGATGTCAAAAATAGCTCGCGTGATAAACAACATGAGGTGGACTCTAAACTTATTATAAGCCTTTTAGATACCTTTTAATAAGAATACAAAAATAATGGAACGTGACAAAAGCCTAGCTATATACACACACACCTTATATTATATTTCTATCTCTGGAAATCACACAGATTATATGCTTACAAATGGTAATTTATAATGTAATGGTAACAAGTAAATATGTAATGTTTGAACCCTCAAAATTATTAATAGAAACCGGATTTATTAGTGCTGCAATTTGCTGAAATTTAGTTTTCTAAACCACAGAATGTGCTCTAAAACTTTTTAAACCTTAAATCTATTTTATTCCCCACCAAATTTGAGAACAAGAAATAAATTTTAAATGTATAAAATTATATAGATAAATTGATAATTTTTCAATAACTTCTAAAAAATATTTGAAAATAATTTACAAAAAAAAAAAAAGTTTAAATTGTTTTTTTTTAAAACATCTTAATTTCTTTTTGTCTATTGCTAATAATTATATTTGACAACTTTTTTGTAAGAGGACACCACTCTCTGAAGGACCCTGACTCTGTAACCATATGCTGTCGTTTAGAGAGACGTTCTGTATTTATTTATAACCAAATTTGGTCTAAAAAAATTGTATTATAAATTTAACCCAAATTTAGCACCTAAAATAGTTTCTCTGTTGATTAAAGAAATAAATAACTAGAGAATAAATATTTCAAAAAAAAAAAAACATGACAAGGTTGACCTCTAAAGATAGATGGGATAGCATGTTACAAACAATGCCGTTTTGTTTAGTGACAGAAAAAAAAAAGGGAAATGGGGTTAAGGAAAAGATAAAATCGCAGAGCTAAACTGGTGCTCTGAGGTTTCAGCTGGCGCCCCCGCCATACACCGACGTGTCGTCGATTCAACGATGATTACAAATCTAGATATAGGTGTCAGAGATTAGAAATGTTTTATCGCCAGAACATCTAACACACAATTAAATACTTTTATCTGTTAATATTGTAATACCTTCGTCGGTAAAATTATAAGTAAAAGATAATATACTGAGGGAGAGAAAGAAGACTCTTCCCTCAGCAAATACTTGTATCTGTCTTTACAGCCTTGGTCTGTTAACCTTACAGACTCACAATTTTATCGGATTGAGCTTTTCTAAGGGCACACATACCCATCAGGATTAGTCGAAACATCCTTTTTGATTTTGGTATCTTCTTTTTATCAATGACCATGTTTAAAGAAAAACAATTGCAAAACATAGCATTTACACTCATGGACAAAACTTGAGAAAGTGGAATTCTTTGATGTCGCCGGTCGTCAGTTTTTTTTTTTTTTTTTTTTTTTTAAGGAGACAGAGGTTGTTCACACTTGCTTATCTCTTGTGTCTTCAATAAAGGTCCCTGTGTATCAAATATATTTCAGAGTTATTGTCTGAATGCCGATATACATGTTAAAAGTTACAAACTTCCGAAGTTTTGTCCATGAGTGTAAAATCTTATGCAATAGAGAGTATATATTTTAAATACGTATATATATAGACGTATAAAATGAAATTTTAAAAAAATATGTTAAATTTTAAATCACTTACATGGGAGTGTTTGAAATTCACATATATATATTTATCTTGTCTGAAATTTATGTGAAAATATGTGGTAGTTATATTTATAGTTCCAGAATAAGAGTCAAAACTGTAAATTTAAAATGTCTAAAATGTAAATTTAAATAACTTTCACTACTCTCTATCTTTAAAACTAGAAATAATTTGTATTATATTTATAAAAACTATGTATATAAATAGTTTAAACATTTACACGCACATAGCGTGTGTTTTGTAATAAATAAATAAATAAATAAAGATTATTATTTTTTAACACAAGTTGGCTAAGGTTTTAAAATATAATGTTTTTGTTGGGAGAATATGTAAACAAAAAAAGGAAATTGTGTGCTAACGATATCTATAAACCTATGTGCAGGTTTAATATCGTATTTACCGATGCATATTTCTAAAATGAAACAACATATTGTTTGAATAATAAATACAAGCGACGTGTTATTTGAAGCGCGAAAACAAATTATGTGTTATATGATTTAGGTAAAAAGTATCTATTTATAAAAATGTAGGTTTAAAAAGCATTAAATTTAGAATATAATAATTGGGAATTAAATCGAAATACTGGGCTTTATTATTTTTCAAATACTACACCAAACAACCGGCACATTTAAACAAAAGGTGATTATATAGGGGGAAATTTTTCCGAATTCGTTTTTTTAATGGATAATAAAATACTTATTCTTAAAAAGGATTTTTTAAAAAATGAAAATAAAAAGGGTTAAATGTAAATAAAACTCACCAGACGAAGGAGGTGAAACGTGCTTGGACGCCTTCCCCATGATGCCTCGTGGTCGTCTGCTTCGTCTCAGTTCGCGCATGCGCCTTGACAGCGCCGAATTGATCGGGCAAATTCATTCGCCCGGCAGCACAGTTCAGTTTGAATCATCGCCGTCTGGTGCTATGCTTTCAGTCGGCCATTTTGAAAACTGCATTCATATACCCGTGTGATTTTTTAAATATACTATTGGAGATAAAAAGTGTTTTTCATCCAGAAAGAGTTGGGGGATTATCATTAAACTTGGCATGAATATACTAGCTATTTACATACACCAAGTGAATAAAAAGTGAAAATAATGAAAGAAATGAAAACAAAAGTTTTACATCCAAACTCTAATCTTTCATTTTACACGCCACAAGGAGTTAAGTCGAGCCGAATTGGGAATATGGTTCCCGAATTTGATATGGCGTAGCTGCGGCATGATGAGCCTCTCGTTTGGAAATTGATCAGAACTGCTCGAAGGATGTGAGAACAGGCAAGCCAGGGCAGAAAAGCAGACC
>CP092882.1:5785258-5813438 GCA_030710605.1 Cordylochernes scorpioides | reverse complement strand
ATACCAATGAAGAAACAAATTGTTTTAACGTTTTTATTTTATAATTTTCAAAAAAATTCAGAGCGATATTAATTTAACAGAAAGGTCTATTTGCCTATTGAGATTTGGTCTGGTTACCTTTTTGAGATTGCCATTTCTCTAATCCAGATTGTACCGTACCTACATACATATATTTACGTATATTACTGTTATATTGTTTTGTTGCATTTTCCTTTTTTAACGATGTTTTGGTCTTAAATCAGATAATGTCATTGTCGTCTTATTCTTTAATATTTCTAGGGGGAAATATAGCTTTTATATAGCGCGATTTTAATAATAATAAAAGCAACATTAATCAGAAATATTGAAACAAAAACATACCATGGTATATGAGACATATATACACCAATAGAAAGTGTTATATCAAGAAGGAATTGATGAAATATCATGAAACCTGGCATATTATGTACCGGCTATTACAAATACAAATGATTAAAAAATGAAAATAATTTATATTTAACTAATTTTAGACATGTTGCACCCAAAATTTAATCATTCCTTACACGCCACAATAATTTAACAAAATATACGAATTTTTATACAAAGAGAGTAATGGATAGAATATAGAGCAAAAGCTTTTATAAATTCCACCTATCAAAGTCCTTATAGACGCAAACTACTGCTACATGTGGAGAATCAATTTAATACAGAATGTCCGGCAGAGTGATGGGTTGAAGAGACTGTCAACATTTTTTTTTTACCAGTCACGTGTGATTTCGTCACGCTCTGCTGTGTTGGTAAACAACCACATGGGAGTTCATCCCGGTTGTTCCTCCGTGTAGCTCCCATACTTCTTTATCCCACCAGGGAGACGCACTTTTTAATTACTTTTATTCTTACGAGGAAAAACTACAATTGTACTGGGATCAGGTTAATAAATTACGAGTATCATTGATCGTGCCGCTTGTCCCAATTTTCTGGAATAATTTACATAATCAACGATTAGTTTATGTTTATTCCGACAGATGGCGCAAGTTATTATCAACTTGCAATTGCACGATCAGGAAATGCTTATTATTGACCCTTATTTAGTTCTTCGGTGGTGGTGTATTTAGGTTGATTTAAAAGCAGAAATAGATTTTAGGCTTTATTTATTTAAATGGCTTTTATTATATTACACCGTAGTAGATGCAAAATCCAAAATTACAAATCAACAACAGAATGATGATGATAAGTTGTATATTACGATATTATATAGGACTGCGGCGTATGATTATAAAACACTTAAAGTTGCACCGCATAAGTTTCTTTTCTGTGAAAAATCAATATTTATTTCAAAGAGAAATATTTACTATTTCTAACTTTTTTGGATGAAGTATGAAAGGGTGAAAATATGAAGAGTAATGGGGAACGGAAAAATAAAAGTGTCCAGGGGCGGGAATCGAACCCACAACCTTCCGCTTACCGGGCAGATGCCATGTCCACTAGGCTACCCTGGACGTATTTTTCCGTTCGTAAATAATACTTAAAGCAACTTATAATACATTATATAGGACATACATTATATATTATATACATTATATAGGGATATATTGTGGGTTCGATTCCCGCCCCTGGACACTTTTATTTTTCCGTTCGCCATTACTCTTCATATTTTCACCCTTTCATACTTCATCCAAAAAAGTTAGAAATAGTAAATATTTCTCTTTGAAATAAATATTGATTTTTCACAGAAAAGAAACTTATGCGGTGCAACTTTAAGTGTTTTATATATACAATATATCACAGAATCTGTGGATTTAAAATTATTAGAATATAAATGTACGACACAGGCCTTGATCTCTAGTTACGCCATGCTTCTCTATCTTGAGCTCTTTCTTTCTTCATAACTTCCCTTCCAGTCCTATTTCCCCATCTTACCCTCCAGAACTTTCTTCCATTTCCTCTTAAAATATATGTCCCATCCAATTCCTTTATCCTGATTGCCTCTTCCGATCTTCTCAAGACTTCCTGTCATCTTCCTCCCGATCCACATTTCAAAAGCCTGCAATCAACATATGCAATAAGAATTGCACGTTCAAATTGTACTAGGGGCGGGCGTTAATAGTTGAGTACGCTTTTTTTTTTCTCTCTCGGAAGAAGAGAGATTGCAGCTTCCCATTATTATCACAGATTTTTAAAAATAATTTTTATTTTGGCGATAGATTCTTTGGAAACACTGGCCTCGATGAAGAGTTAATCCGTTTTTAAAAAGTCTTCATTTATATAAATCTCCTTTCTTATTGAACATTACAGCGATTGGACGTATTGGATTATTGGACGTAATTGGACGTAAATATGCAAAATAAATCTCCAGGTTTACATAAAACAGTAGAGCCCCCATAAGAGATAACCCAGTCTCTCCTGGAGGTAGTCTCTTATCAAAGCTAAGTTTAGTTTGAAAAATACTACGCCATGTCTACTTTGTCTAACATGAATGAGTCTCGGATAAGAGGCAAGCTTAGCCATGTTATCTCTCACGGGAAATTCTACAGTACTATGCAAATATGAAAATAGCAAGTGGTGTTTAAAATATACTTTTAAAACCTGTTTCACACAAATATTTCTGTACTTTATGATGTATATATTACATCATCTTACAAGCCAACAAAACAGATGTTAAACAAGGATCGTACAGAGAACTTTACACCAAACTGGAATGTTGGGGTGGAGGACGGACGGAATAAATAAAATGTTAGTTACAACCCATCCATCCCCAGCGACGCTACAATCAGCCACTACCAGAATATATATAAGAAATACAAAGAGACTAGAGAGTCCTCCTCTTCATAGCTCAATAATACAACAGGAGATCTATCCCATCAACACAATCCTTGCAATAACAGAAGTGTCACAGCCACTAAAAATATCATTTTCGGTCTCATAAATTGTGTGTGCGATCATTTTATTTATAACATCGCTGAATACTTGGCGATTTAACTGTTGAAGAAGAGCGCGTGCTCGAAAGCTTGCTACGTAATAAAAAAAAAAAAAAACTCATTACTATTTATACTGGACGATGAAAAAACATATCTTTAATTTATCCTATGGTTTGTTTCTCACAGGTGTTAAAACGCCAGCAAGAAACAAACAAAGCAAATATGGACATTTAAAAACGCTTCTTCGCATGTTTTTATATTCTATAAACAAATAAATAAACATAATAAAGGAAGGCGGAGGAGTTCGCCTAAATACACCTATTCATCACACTCATATTTACATAAAGTCAAGACAGATGTTCCCATTCTCCAAGAGAAGGAAGAATTGACTATCGAGCCATCAACAAACCTGATATGTAAATTGATTTTTTTTTTTGTTCAATGACGATTGCATGTCTCGATATATTTAAATATATGTCCCAGCCTTCAGCGTTAACAAGTAATTAAAAAGATTCTACCCCAGTCAACACACAAGAAAATATATTTTTCATTTAGTGTGCGCGAGTGCATCTTTTTCACCAAAATATCAGTTTTCTTACTGACCTCAGCAGGAAATTGTTTGAATTGGAAAATAAATATACACACTCGTACTGAATACACTGGTGGAAAGAACCCAGAAGGAACTGGAGGAATATCATTTGGTATGTGATATTTTGATACCTTGGTTTTAAGGAGAATTCGAGTTCTATGCTCATCTTGGATAAAATTGGCGTATTAAAAATACCATGTCGTGTCACAAGCTAGCTTGATGTAAGAGTTCTGAGGCAGCACCCATCTTAAACTTATCTCCGTGTACAACAGTAGGATTGCAATTGTCCAGGTCTGTTGTAATGCGTAGCAAGAGAACTAATGAAGCGCGATGTCAAGAAGTGCTGAGTATGTCAGGATGTATGTGATAACACCCTGCACTATACCGAGACTGATAAACCTGACGCCAATACTTCCATAACACCCCTTCTTAGAGTGGGCGTGCGTAACAATAGCGTCATCAATTACTATTTATTTATAATCTTCATGTGACATTGATAAAACCTAATGAAGAGAAAATACAATCTATGCGTCTATATGGACTCAGTTCCATCCATTTATCTTCAACCAGCCATAGCTTGGCCATACTCTTCCCCTGAATAGTCTCCGGAAAAGGCCGTGGTCCTTAACCTGTGTTAAGAGACAACCTATGTTATCCTGCCATTCTGTCTCTGTCTCTTGAGTAGCTGCTTATGACATGTATTTATAGTAGATTCCAAGAAGATAATGCACCATTCAGTTTTCATAGATCAAACTGCCGTCTTCCAATTAGGGTTGGCTGGCCACACATCTCGATGTATTTAGAACATACCTTTAGGAACCACTTCTTTGCTTAGATTTCTGCCTTAACTGTTTGTTTATGCTATTATGGGAAGTATATAAGGAAGATGTCTTGCTGTATTTCCCTTGCCGATGTCAAAAATAGCTCGAGTGATAAACAACATGAGGTGGACCCTAAACTTATTATAAGCCTTTTAGATACCTTTTAATAAGAATACAAAAATAATGGAACGTGACAAAAGCCTACCTATATACACACACCTTATATTATAATTCTATCTCTGGAAATCACACAGATTATATGCTTACAAATGATAATTTATAATAATGGTAAAACAACTAAATATGTAATGTGTTCGAACCCTCAAAATTATTAATAGAAACCGGATTTTTTGGGGCTGCAATTTGCTGAAATTTAGTTTTCTAAACCACAGAATGTGCTCTAAAACATTCTTAACCTTTAATCTATATTTTTCCCCACCAAATTTGAGAACAAACACTAAATTTTAAGTGTTTAAAATTATATAGATAAATTGATAATTTTTCAATAATTTCTAAAAAATATTTGAAAATAATTTGCAAAAAAAAAAAAATGTTCAAATTGTTTTTTAAAAAACAGCTTAATTTATTTTTGTCTATTACTAATAATTATATTTGACAACTTTTTTGTAAGAGGACACCAAAGGACCCTGACTCTGTAACCATATGCTGTCGTATAGAGAGAAGTTCTGTATTTATTTATAACCAAATGTGGTCCAAAAAAAATTGTATTATAAATTTAACCCTAATTTAGCACCTAAAATAGTTTCTCTGTTGATTAAAGAAATAAATAACTAGAGAATAAATATTTCAAAAAAAAAAAAAACATGACAAGGTTGACCTCTAAAGATAGATGGGATAGCATGTTACAAACAATGCCGTTTTGTTTAGTGACAGAAGAAAAAAAAAGGGAAATGGGGTTAAGGAAAAGATAAAATCGCAGAGCTAAACTGGTGCTCTGAGGTTTCAGCTGGCGCCCCCGCTATACAACCGACGTGTCGTCGATTCAACGATGATTACAAATCTAGATATAGGTGTCAGAGATTGAAACTGTTTTATCGCCAGAAGATCTAACACACAATTAAATACTTTTATCTGTTAATATTGTAATTCCTTCGTCGGTAAAATTATAAGTAAAAGATAATATACTGAGGGAAGACTCTTCCCTCAGCAAATACTTGTATCCGTCTTTACAGCCTTGGTATGTTAACCTTACGGACTCACAATTTTATCGGATTGAGCTTTTCTAAGGGCACACATACCCATCAGGATTAGTCGAAACATCCTTTTTGATTTTGGTATCTCCTTTTTCTTTTTATCAATGACCATGTTTAAGAAAAACAATTGCAAAACATAAATTTACACTCATGGACAAAACTTAAGAAAGTGGAAATTCTTTGATGTCGCCGGTCGTCGCTTTTTTTTTTTTTTTTTTAAGGAGACAGAGGTTGTTCACACTTGCTTATCTCTTGTGTCTTCAATAAAGGTCCCTGTGTATCAAATATATTTAAGAGTTATTGTCAGAATGCCGATATACATGTTAAAAGTTACAAACTTCCGAAGTTTTGTCCATGAGTGTAAAATCTATGCAATAGAGAGTATATATTTTAAATACGTATATATAGAGACGTATAAAATGAAATTTTTAAAAAATATGTTAACTTAAATTTTAAATCACTTACGTGGGAGTGTTTGAAATTCACATATATATATTTATCTTGTCTGAAATTTATGTGAAAATATGTGGCAGTTATATTTATAGTTCCAAAATAGAGTCAAAACTGTAAATTTAAAATGTCTAAAATGTAAATTTAAATAACTTTCACTCTCTCTTTAAAACTAGAAATAATTTATATATTTAAAAACTATGTACATAAAATAGTTTAAACATTTACACGCACATAGCGTGTGTTTTGTAATAAATAAATAAAGATTATTATTTTTTAACACAAGTTGGCTAAAGTTTTAAAATCGAATGTTTTTGTTGGGAGAATATGTAAACAAAAAAAAAGGAAATTGTAAGCTGACTATATCTATAAACCTATGTGCAGGTTTAATATCGTATTTTCCGATGCATATTTATAAAATAAAACAACATATTGTTTGAATAATAAATACAAGCGACGTGTTATTTGAAGCGCGAAAACAAATTATGTGTTATATGATTTAGGTAGAAAGAATCTATTTATAAAAATGTAGGTTTAAAAAACATTAAATTTAGAATATAATAATTGGGAATCAAATCGAAATACTGGGCTTTATTATTTTTCAAATACTACACCAACCATACTAACCAAACAACCGGCACATTTAAACAAATGCTGATATATATAGGGGGAAATTTTTCTAATTCATTTTTTTAATGGATAATAAAATACTTATTCTTAAAAAGGATTTTAAAAAAATGAAAATAAAAAGGGTTAAATGTAAATAAAACTCACCAGACGAAGGAGGTGAAACGTGCTTGGACGCCTTCCCCATGATGCCTCGTGGTCGTCTGCTTCGTCTCAGTTCGCGCATGCGCCTTGACAGCGCCGAATTGATCGGGCAAATTCATTCGCCCGGCAGCACAGTTCAGTTTGAATCATCGCCGTCTTGTGCCATGCTTTCAGTCGGCCATTTTGAAAACTGCATTCATATACCAGTGTGATTTTTTAAATATACTATTGGAGATAAAAAGTGTTTTTCATCCAGAAAGAGTTGGGGGAATATCATTAAACTTGGCATGAATATACTGGCTATTTACATACACCAAGTGAATAAAAAGTGAAAATAATGAAAGAAATGAAAAACAAAAGTTTTACATCCAAACTCTAATCTTTCATTTTACACGTCATAAGGAGTTAAGTCGAACCAAATTGGGAATATGGTTCCCGAATTTGATATCGCTTAGCTGCGGCCAACGCATGATGAGCCTCTCGTTTGGAAATTGATCAGAACTGCTCGAAGGATGTGAGAACAGGCAAGCCACGGCAGCAAAGCATACATGGTGGGTATTTTTGAGCGAAGTACGACCGTGTATTGTCCTGTTGGCAGCAGCTGTTGTCCTGAGGGCAATGGAGGACATCACAGGCTTCAGAAATCCAGAAATAAAATGGTTGTAGTCTAATGTAGTGGTAATTATATAAGTGCGGGAAGAAAATCCAATTTGACCTGAAATCGTAGCGCCAGCTGACGGCCTGATATGGCTCACTGCTGTGCCGTTATAGATTGGTACAACGATTGTAATATATATTGCAAGCAAATGGGATATTCGTCAGAAAAGATATTGCCGTGTCATTCGTTTATTTTATGTATAACGTACCATTGCGCCAACCAATGTACACAGCACAAGCCTACATCAAAATCCTCTTTCTGTCGATTCCGACCATGTCACACCAGCTTTTGCCAACCATGAAAGACTCACAAAATATTGTGTCCCGCAAAGTGGCATGGGCTGTAAAATGCCATTTATTCACCCTTGTATTTTATATTTATCCAACAATATAGACTTTGATATCTCTTGCTGCTCACGATAGTATTTTTTTTGTATAGTCAACAGTGTATTTAAAAAAAAAAAAAAACAGACAAATATTACCGGTTATATTGGGTAAAAATTTGCTAAAGTATTTTTTAAAAGTTTTACGATTAGAAGCGCACGCGCTTAACACTACCTTTCTTTTTTTAATTAAAACAAATTACCTATATTTGGAGAAAAGTCGCTTTTCTATGGGCTTATGATAAATACGACGGGAAAAATGAACTATTTTCAAAAGAAATATTGGAGTGTGCACTCGCATTTAGCTCTAAAATATCCCAATGCACCCGCGCGTGCACACGCCAATATTTCTTTTGTAAATAATTTCATTTTCTCCGCCGTCATATTTATCATAAGCTTGTAGAAAAGCGACTTTTATCAAACGTTTGTTTATTCGTTTTATAATTTAAAAATATCAATTTTTTCTATATATCAAAAGTTTATTAAAAACATCTGTATAGTGTAAAAGAAACCATTTTGTACCAATTTTAAAATTCTAATCAAATTATTTTTTTCTAGGATAATTATGGATACTTTATATCAATAAATACAAACTAAGCCCCACTCACGTTAAGACGAAATTTTAAATTTTCGTTAAATCACTATAAATAATGACGCCCACGACATTGAAACAAATAATTATTGTGTAATTATTTGAATTTGATAGAAATATTCCAAAATTGTATAGCGCAAACATTTGTAACATCGAGTTTATCAATAACTAGGCGAATGACCCGGCTTCGCCTGAGAAATCCCTTGGGTGCAATTTCCTTCATACTAAAAGTATATCAATAATAAATATTAGAAGTGCCATAGAATAGCAATACAGAAGTAACACATAAACTACAGGAAAAAGTGTTTGTGATGGCAAAAATTGTATTGTATTAGTGTTTAGGGGTATTTGATTTAATTAATATAGTTGAACAATGAGTTTTAAAAATATATAGTTTTTAAAAAATGCATCGGCCGGGAATCGAACCCGGGCCGCCCGCGTGGCAGGCGAGCATTCTACCACTGAACCACCGATGCTTTAAAAAAATGGCCATATTTAGGTATTCATTCCATTCCGGATTAGTCCGCGTAAAAAAAAGTTCTTCAAATGAAAAAAGAAATAGCCAAAAATACTAATCAAAATACAATATAACGCGGCTGATGATTGTAAAACGAAAATTAAAATTATACCGCGAATGTTTCTTTTAAAAATCGAAATTTATTTTCAAAGAGAAATATTTCTCTTTGAAAATAAATTTCGATTTTTAAAAGAAACATTCGCGGTATAATTTTAATTTTCGTTTTACTAATCAAAATGCAGCCGAAAATTTTCCTCAGGTTTATAAAAAGCGAAATGCAAAATTTGGTACCAATTGGTTCTATAATGTTAAGAACGGGGTAATTAAAAAAGCTCGTGGAGGAAAAGAAAAATTCTGAACGCTCCACAAACCCCCTTTTTAACAAAATAAAAACTTTAACCTAAAGTTTGATATTGTTTTGGGCTGCCTTGGGTGTTCAAGCAAGAAAAAAGGAAGACAACAAAAGGTTACACATATAAAGTTTTGTTTAATGTTAGCTATAAAATGAAGGATAAAAAATATATGAAAACTTATTATTTTTTGTGTAATCCAAAATTTGCATGCAACTTAAATGTTTTTTAACAAAAGCAGATATATAAAAATGATGATATTGACGAAATAATAAAAAAACTTAGTAAAGATAAGAAAAGAAAAATACAAAAAAATATGCTAGATTAACATAAAAACATATATCAATTTTAGGAAATAAAAGCATGTGAGAGAGTGCTCACCAAAAACAGTTCCTCTCAGTTGTTAGGTTGGCTTGCCCGAGCCCCCCTGCCTTGGAAGCACAATTTCGTCTGTCCTCGACGAACTTCCTGGAATCTTCAGATGAAGCACAATTCGTCGCTCTTGACGTACTCCAACCACTATGCGAATCTCTCAACGATTCGTCTCGGCTTCACCTTTCTTTGAGATGTCAGCCACTCAGTCCCTTCTCAGACCGCTTGTATGGTCGTTTATGGAAGATGGACGAAGATCCCGGAGCTCCTCTTGGGCAAGCCCCCGCGAGGATTTTTTCTTGTCTTGTCGGCACAACTGTGACACCAACTCTGGCCCCCGCGCCCTGACCTTTTTGACCCCTCCGCCCCTCCAATTGGTCGGTGGGTACTTTGGACGGTCCATCCGGCGGACGGACGACTACATTCTATCGGCAGGGGGGGGGCCGGTGTGTGAAAAGAGGAGAAGAAACAGCAAAAAATAGATTCCCCTTCGCTGAGGGGTCACACACACAAAAACCAAAAATATGAAAATAGTTGTATTATTTACATATATACATACAAAATGCCATGAGTTCTAACATACCCCCACCTTTTCTTTGTGTGAAAACACAAAAAAAAAAAACAAGGAAATGTGCTCTCTCTTTCTTTTGTCACTGATTCAAAACATCAGGAGCAAACCTTATTGGTTTGCGGACTTCACGTCCGGATCTTGTTTTGATCGTTAGAGGTTTTTTTATCCCCAGAGGCCTTTTCAGGAGTTTCCTCAGAGGAAATCTCAAGGGGAAACAGTCTCTGTACAGGGCGTAGCCATTCGCCTGTTGATGTCTTGACTCTGGCAACCCTGTTCACCCCATCTTTCCCCAAGTAAAGTTTTATTATTTTTCCAACAGGCCAGAGAATTCTTTTAGTGTTGTCCTGGCCTATAAGGACTAAATCCCCTTCTTTTATGCATAGCTCCCTTTTATTTTCGGCCCGTTGTATCAGTACCCCCAAATATTCCTTGCGGAATCTATGTTTAAGTTCCTCATTTAGTTTACTCAAAGTCTTGTATTTTCTGGTGAAAGAATTCACTCTTATTTTCTCTAGCTCCAGAAACTCATTGTTTGCGTTAGTCTGCAGAAACATTTGAGGGGTCAAGGGAATGAGGTCTTGGTCATCTTCCGATATATATGAAAGAGCTCTATTGTTGATAATACTCTCTACCTCACATAAAGCAGTCTCAAGTTGTACATAATTCAATTTACTAAATCCGAGCATACGAACCAATAAACTCTTAACAACCCTTACCAATCTCTCCCAAAACCCTCCCCACTCACGCAAGTCCATTTTTGCCATTTCCATGATATTGACAGCTGTATTCTGGAATTGTTGGACCTCCTCCTGAGAGGAGAGGGATGTTACCAAATTATCCATATAAAAGGATCTCGCCATAGTCTTTGCGATTTCAGCTGCCGGACCTTGTACAGAATTCAGATGATGATCAATAACTGCACCCAAGATGAATGGACTACAGTTAAGCCCAAATACCACACGTTTATGTCTAAAAACGGTTAACTTCATAGGGTCAGTTTGATCCCACCAAAGGAAGCGAAGAAAGTCCTGGTCTTGAAGCTGCACTGTAATCATCTGAAATGCCTTTCGAATATCGGCTAGAACACCAATACCCTTTTCTCTAAACCTAATTAATATTTCAGGTATTTTTTCCAAAAGGTTAGGTCCCTTTTCTAGATAGTTATTCAGAGAGAGACCATTATACGACCTGCAGGAGGCATCGAAAACAGGACGAAGAGGCGTCGTCCTACTTTCAGCCTTGAACACCGGCCTATGCGGTAAATAATGGCCCTTCTTTTGAGGCCTATTCTCCTCTATCCTCTCAATTAGGCCCTCTCTCTCCCATTCTTGAAGAATAGTAGAATATTCAATAACCATTTTCTCCTTCCTTAACTTACTAGTGCATGCTTCCAATCTCCTCTGCGCTATTTCTAAATTTGAGGGTATATTATTTCTTTCGCATTTCCATGGTAGCGCGACTGAATATCGTTGATCTTCATCCCTCTTTATATTTTTTATAAAATGTTCCCTTAGTTCAGTTTCCCTTTTCTTTTTTGAGACAACTTCGATGGGATCTTGGATTCCCAAGACATCCAGCTCCCAAAGATCCTTCAAGTTGTTTCTTGCAACCAACATATTCAATGCAATTTGGACCTTATCCTCCTTACACACCACCGGAGATTGCCCCATAAGCGTCCATCCTAATTTTGTCTCTACGGCAGTTAGGTCCTCTCCTAGATGGACGACCTTCCCGGTCAGTAATTGTCCAAAATAGTCACTACCTATTAAAATATCTATTTCCTCATTTCTAAAATTTGACGGGTGAATATAGATCTTTTTCCGTTTTAATTTGTATAACAAACGTCCTCTTGGAATCGGCGGTATCCTTGCACAAATTTCTGGTTGATCGAGGGCGACTATGTCTACATCAATTTTATTGGTTAGACTTCCCAGTTTCAAAACATATTTTCCGTGCAACGCCTCCTTCATATTTCCTCCCCCGAAAAGAGATTTTTCCAAACTTATCTCTCCTATTTTGTTTAAACCCAGTTTTTCGACAATTGATCTCTTTATATAGGAGTAGTGACTTCCAGTGTCAAATAACACTTTTACTTCTTTAGTCTCTTTAGCCCCTTTCAATTTCGCCACGGAAGTCATGAGTAAGATGTCATTGGCGCATGTTCGCGCAGACATATTAACACCCGTGCATGTTGCATTTCCTTCATTTACAACCTTAGATTTTTCGCCTTTGAAACTATTGTTTCCTCCTTGCTTCAAAGCAATTTTATTGCAAAAGATATCTAGATGATCTTTTCCGCAATTTCTACATTTTATGTCTGCTCGGCATTCCCTTTTCAGATGGTTACCCTTTAGACACTTAAAGCAGACTTTAGCCTCCTTTATCCTTTGATCCCTCTCGCTAGGTGTAAGCCGCGAGGCAACAAAACATCCACTACTCAGGTGATTATCCCTCTGGCAGAATATGCATTTTCTCTTAAATGCGCTGCCGAATAAATTGGAGACAGTGGGCGGTGTCTTCCGAGGAGTCTTTAGTTGAGAACCTGTAGCCCTCATTGAGCTATTACCCTCAAAATTCTCCTTAGCAAATGCCATTCGCTCAGCACCCTTCACCTCATCCCGAAGGAAGTCCATCAGAGCCTGAAGTCTACCGCTGGCATCGCTCTTATCTCCATTCTCCGCTCCTTCTTCTTTTATCCCATAGCCCACAGCAGGATTCCTCTGCCACACCTGAATAATGTCCAATGGCAGACTCGACTCAACCAATGGGTAGAGGAACACGCCTGCCATCTCCGTGTTAACACCCAGTGATTCTAGGTTCTTTAAGTGAGCCGTCAGATCATCGTAGATCTCGTCAAGAGGAAGGTTTTCTTTCCTTGCATTAGAAACAACCAGTTTCAACAGTCTCCTTATGTAGTGCTCTATGAGAAGGTTCTTATCTCCGAATCGATCTTTTAGGGCTTGTATTACCTTGGGATAATTAACTTCAGTTATAGGGTAACTGCACACAAGACGTTGAGCTCTGGATCCCTCGACTACCGCTTGTAGCAGATAGTGAAATTTATCTACATCCCCCAGAGTTTCATCGTCATTGATTTTACTAAATTGCCCCCACCATGAGAGCCAATCCTCTAGGTTGCCCTTAAATTTTGGTAGCTCCACTTTTGGCAACCTAATAGTTCTTTTAGATTCGGTATTTACAACCGAATTCGCCGCGGACTCCACCAATGAGCCGTCGACCCTATCCCTCGCGGTTTCACACCGAGACAAATATTTATTTTCTATGTCAAACATCCCTTGAACATAGTTTTCACAACCCTCGAATTCTTCTTCGATTTTGACCTCCGTTATGGTTTCATCCTCCAGAAGGAGCCCATGATACCTTGAATCAATTTCACTTATTTCCTTAGAGAGAGCACAAATTCGGTTATATTTAGCTCTATATTTTTCTGTATCGAAATCTGGCTTTTCTATTTCAGCCCAAAACTCGGTGGACAGCCGAGTAAAAATAGCTCTTTTGGGGGTTCTAGCCCTTTTTAAGATATCAATTTTCTGCATTATTTACTATATAATTTTTCTCGAAACCTTTCTCTCTTTTTTTTTTCTTTCCTTTTCTCGATTTTGACCAGCCAATGCAGCCCACCCGGGGACGCCAAAAAAATATAATGTTAAGAACGGGGTAATTAAAAAAGCTCGTGGAGGAAAAGAAAAATTCTGAACGCTCCACAAACCCCCTTTTTAACAAAATAAAAACTTTAACCTAAAGTTTGATATTGTTTTGGGCTGCCTTGGGTGTTCAAGCAAGAAAAAAGGAAGACAACAAAAGGTTACACATATAAAGTTTTGTTTAATGTTAGCTATAAAATGAAGGATAAAAAATATATGAAAACTTATTATTTTTTGTGTAATCCAAAATTTGCATGCAACTTAAATGTTTTTTAACAAAAGCAGATATATAAAAATGATGATATTGACGAAATAATAAAAAAAACTTAGTAAAGATAAGAAAAGAAAAATACAAAAAAATATGCTAGATTAACATAAAAACATATATCAATTTTAGGAAATAAAAGCATGTGAGAGAGTGCTCACCAAAAACAGTTCCTCTCAGTTGTTAGGTTGGCTTGCCCGAGCCCCCCTGCCTTGGAAGCACAATTTCGTCTGTCCTCGACGAACTTCCTGGAATCTTCAGATGAAGCACAATTCGTCGCTCTTGACGTACTCCAACCACTATGCGAATCTCTCAACGATTCGTCTCGGCTTCACCTTTCTTTGAGATGTCAGCCACTCAGTCCCTTCTCAGACCGCTTGTATGGTCGTTTATGGAAGATGGACGAAGATCCCGGAGCTCCTCTTGGGCAAGCCCCCGCGAGGATTTTTTCTTGTCTTGTCGGCACAACTGTGACACCAACTCTGGCCCCCGCGCCCTGACCTTTTTGACCCCTCCGCCCCTCCAATTGGTCGGTGGGTACTTTGGACGGTCCATCCGGCGGACGGACGACTACATTCTATCGGCAGGGGGGGCCGGTGTGTGAAAAGAGGAGAAGAAACAGCAAAAAATAGATTCCCCTTCGCTGAGGGGTCACACACACAAAAACCAAAAATATGAAAATAGTTGTATTATTTACATATATACATACAAAATGCCATGAGTTCTAACAGGTTCAGTAGTTTTTGAGTTTATCGCGAAACAGACAGACAGAAATTGACTTTTATATATATAGAGATAAAAGCATGATGCATATAGAACAATTAACACTAATCGAACATTATTTTTGAGAGTTGAAAATAGAAGCGCAAAAATAAAATAGAAAATTAAATATAGAGTTGGTAAAATATGGGTAATTCAGGCTTCTGGAGCGTAGCTATAGATAGTGTCAACAGATCAATGTGTTGCAGTTATAATAAGCCTTTTATATCATTTAACATGAATTTTAATATTGATATTATATAAAAATATAAAATTTATACAAAATAATACATATGCTATGTAATTATAGAGATACTATTCTATAGATGTAAAATATTATTAATAAAACATTTTATCAAATATATACAGTATATATAAAAGAGAACACAATATTTATTAAATAACTTACAAAAAACATGACTTATTGTTCTCTTTGCGCGCACAAAAAAAAAAGCAAATATAAATTGATTAATTGTGAATTGCATTAATTATTTTTTATAATTATTTTATTAACTGCAATATTAATTTTAAATTCCCTATCTGCCTCTATATATAAGAGAATTTACTTAATTATAGCATAATGACTTTAAGATCGTCTGATTTCGAGAGAATACCCAATGATGCTGAATTTCTCTTTCTTTCTTTTTTAATTTCGTAGAAAAAAAATTAAATAGTTATTAAAAATGTATTTAAAAAAACATGAATATATTTATAAAGAATAAATATATAAAATATATACTCTATCATATTATATACTAATTTATTATTTTTTTATACAAATAATATTTATTTCGTTTTAAAAATTAATTTGCCTTTTTATCTTCAAATTGATAACACCTAACTTATAAAATGATAAAAATTCCGAGTCCAGAACTCCAAAAAATATTCACCTATTACAAGTAGAATATTTAAAAGCGCTTTATATGACATATTACTTTGTATAAGTTTTTTTTTTATGTTTTAGTCATGTGTTAACAAACGGTAAAGATATTTGAAAGCGCTAATATAGAATCACAATTATAAAATAAAAGGATTTATGTTATTGTGTTCTTTCTATTTTTATCATTTTGTGGACATCAAATAATCATATATACTAAAAGGACACCTTTAATCGTTAAATTTAATTTTGCTAATGGCCCACTGCCATATTATCGATGGTAGATACTAAAGTAACTGCAGCTATAGTAAAAAAATAAGCAATGGTTACTCCTGTCTGGTCGAGAGCGGTGCGCGGCTAATAATCCTGTCTATAAGAGATGGCTCTTCAGGACTGGAGAATAGAATAAGATGGGGTTATTGACCCATGACTGCCAGACTGACGATTACATCCACCCCCTGGTGGACGAGACTGCCCGCCGACTGGTCCCGGAGGTGAAGATAAAAGAGGGACTTCCGCCGGTGGAGGGCCACCACCCAGCTGTCCCTTCTGTATGAAGTGCTGGGAGCAGTGAGTGAAGTACGAGGACGATGCGTCGTACCTGACGCCCTACTTGGAGAAGGGGGAGAATGAGTGGCTGGAAAAGGCCAACTGTAAACAGAGGCACGGCTGCTAAACTGCATCTCATTGTAGACTTCCTCTTAGAACCTGAATAAATTATCTTGGTATTTATATTGCTAAATATATCGACTATCCTTGCACAATCAGGAGGTGATCTCTTAGTAGTTGTGTCTTCTTTTTAAACTCCTTTTAAACAAAAAAATAATCGTTTATCCTTAAATAAGTTTATAGTCATCTGAAAACATTTATAAATTGTTTTTTTTAAGTGTTATTAATATCTTTATTATATCTTGAAATATAGTGAAATATATATAGACATTAAAAATATTAGCTTATACCATAATATGTGTCATTATTAAACTTTTAAATATGGTCTTATATGTTAAAATAATTTTTTAAAAAAGTCTTTAAATAGCAGTAATCATCTGAAAACAATGAACTCACCCCTACCCTTAAATCATTAAGAAATTCAAAATTCCAAGCCAAGTCTCATGGAATTTTTTAAAACTACACCTTTTTTCTAATTTTTAAAACTAATTACGCTCTCTCTATACTTTTATTAGAAAATACTGTGAACAAACAGACGACCGGCGACATCAAAGACTTTACACTTCTTTAAGATTTGTCCATGAGTGTAAGTATCTTTCCTTATAGAAAAAAAAGTACTCAATGGCGGGTCTTGTTATCGAGAGTGTCTACAAGGCTAACATCTTTATTCTTATAACGGCCAACAGTAAATGTGTGTTGGAAGTCACTAGGAGTAACTGTACTAGGTTCCTGGAGTATGATAGCTTTAGGTACGATTGGATGACCATTCAAAGGGATTTTTGGTCGAGGTCCATTGTTGCCTTAGTGACCAGTCCCAACAATCCTCGAGTTTTGGCAGCCCTTTGGGGTAGTGGTGTCTTTAAATTATAATATATTTTGCCTATAATGGCTATGTGAGACTGCCTATACTCTATTGGCTGTGTGCCTTGAACGTGGTCTGTTGACCCATGTGCCTTTAATGGTCGTCTTTTTATAAACGAACATCGCCATTCCTGCAAACGTGCATGGCCTAACTGATCGCTAACATCTCACCCTTTTGTCCAGAGTCCGAAACCAAGAGGACATCCCAAGTAGCTGGATCAGCCAGGAGCCACTTGATTTCTTGATCCTTGCTTACCTACATCTTCCTTCAATTCATCTCTTAACTGGACTCTTGGATCTGAAGTGCGTGTGGCGACCAAATGGGCTTACTTTGGCGAGATATCATTGATCTCTGTGTCACAATGATATTATCAGCATTCAATAACATCATTCAATCTCATTCGCAGAGAAAATATCGGTGGTTAACGGGAAGATTAATGTGCTGAGAACCAGAATGGCCAACTGTGCTTTACCCTGATTAAATGAAGCTGATGAACTACCACACCGATCTGCTATGATCAACAACTAGCACTAGCAGCCCCACGGGATGTCTGGAGAAAGGTCTTGAGAAGGATCTTGAAGAAATATTGATCTCTTTTCCTTTATTTCATTTTTTCACTTCAAAATGGTTTTGATTCTGAACGAATTCATTGATCTTAATAATTTCACGCAGAAAATTAGGAAAGACAAACCACACACACACACATGATGATAAAGCAATTTATTTAAGTCAAGAACAAATTAAAATATATATAAAATACAAGAGAAGAAATGAGAGGTAAGTTTACTCTTATAGTATAGAGAGTATCAGAATATAAATTTTATAATTGATAAATTGTTAATATAATAATAAATACTTTGATAAATGCTCATAAAGTTCATTCTTTTGATGGTTTATCATTTTTAGCGATTTATTTAAGATCTTTGAAGATGAAATCTTCTCTAGAATCCAATTTTATTACAGTATCTGTCGAAAGCCGAGTTTAGAAGTTCTTTTATTGAAACATCGTCGACGCTTACCTCTCTCTCTTCATATATTTATCATTATATAATCTTATTTATTCATATTTATATTTATTATGTATTTAACCTTATATAATCTTATATGGACATTGTAATAAATCAGTTTCAATCTCTCTCTCTTCCCTGGTGTTCCTGACTTGTCCCTGCACATTCCTTTGGTCCGATCCCCTCCTATACTGGAATAAGGATAAGTACTCGTTTTAATTTTTGATTGAAGAGTTGGAGCATTTCGATATAAAATATATTTATTGGCTTTTTACACGTAGCACAACATTATAAAAGTAAGAAATGATTAAATGCAAAATATTATATGCCTAAATACAAAGGTTATTAAAAAATTAAAGAGACCATCCTTTGTTATTAATATAAAAACATTATTTTTTTCTTCTTCATGATTTTTATTGATATTCCTTTTTTTCACACACATACCTTCACTTTTGTTATAACTTATCGTGTGTTCTATTTACATTTTCCTGCCTTTTTAAAATACTTTTCCGTGTATACTCGTGGTGATGTGTTAATCTAAAATATTTTGTAGCTACCTTTTACTTTTAAATGTAAGCCAAAGTGTCCTCTCTTTAGAGATAAGTATTCTCTTACTGTATATACTTACTTTTCTTACTGGTAGCAACTAAATAGTAAAAATGGTAATTTTGGGCAATTTAAACTGTCCTTTGTAGAGAGGTGTTTTCTAGAGGGAGTGTCCTCTCATGGAGTATGTTCTACTGTATTAATATCTCAATAAATTAAATTTAATTGCGATCTATCGTTAAAATTTTACACAAATAAATTTACTGGCGATGCGTTTCTTTCGAATATCATCAAATATTATCTCTACAGACCTTACTGCAATGATATGAGTTATTGAATGAGAGGGCTTGGCTCATCAGTAGTGAACCCTCTCAGCGGTTTCGCCAAATTAATCTCTAGACCGCTCTACTATTGTATTGGATTGGTTTGGAGTATACCCTGTATTTTCTATGGAAGGCAGCTTAGGGCTGTTTAGTGAACTATGGACATAAGGTTATAGGTCTGTAGAGGTACATACATATAATTTCAAAGTATTGCATCGAGCAAAGCTCTTCCGCAAAATATGTTTTCATAACCAATATATATTTATATTATTTGTGTAAAATTAATATCTCAGGAGATATAGTAGTAACGATGTACTGTTATCCAAATAAATCACAATTCGAGTTTACCAAGCGGGTCAAATATCAACAATCCTATGTGTTTGGTTAAAAATGTATGTTTTATTCTTATTTGTTATTAATTGTCAATTATTGTATAAATTGTTGTTAATAACAAATAAGAATAAACACATACATTTTTAACCAAACATAAATTATGTAAAACAATGAATTAAATAAATTAACAATAAAGAATAGAATAACATCAATGAATAATATTTAACAACAATTTCTACAATAATTGATAATTAATAACAAATAAGAATAAAACATACATTTTTAACCAAACACTATGTAAATCGATACATTTCTTTATTCAGGAATAAATTTTAAAAAATCAAAAATTAGGTGATGTTTATTCCGACAGGGGTCAAAATAACTCTGAAAGATATTACAGTTAACTTTATTGAAGACACACGAGATAACTAAATGTGAAAAAAATTGCCTCCGTCTCCTTAAAAAAAAAAAATATATATATATATAGACGAATGGTGACATCAAAGACTTTCTACTTCCTTAAGTTTTATCTATGAGTGTATTTTTTGTTGAATTTTGACCAGTGATGAGTGTACTAAAAAAAATGTTAAAGCCCCCGTGTGAAAACGCGACTTTGCTTTCAACAATTTTAGGCCTTCAATCTGTTTAATTTATTTCTTTTTTTTGTTTGTTTTTGCTTATCCCTAGTACAAGTGGTAAAGGCCATGATAATCATAGTGGGTAGAATTTGGCGACTGCTTTTGCTGTAAGTGCACCACATGTCTACACATGTGAAAAGCAGTTCGGCTTTGCACTTACAAATGTACCAGAGCCCCGTTTGGTTACTTGTACTGGCTGGTGGGGTTGGACTTTTGCAAGAATCGGGGACCAATGGAGCATTTTATAAAATTTATTTCCTACCTGACGAAGGAGAATATTATTCGCCGAAGCGTTATGAAGATTTTCTTCTTGCCGCCAGGTGTCCTTACAAATAAAAACTTTAAGTTCCTTAGCTAAGATCTGTTGAAGGCCATTAGAAATATTAAAGTAATTGAAATACTTTTTAAAAAGCCTTTTTATAAAAAATGCACTAAAATGGAGAAATTGAATGGAACATACATTGAGAGGAAATGGATTACGAAGATAATTCCGGGAAGAGATAAAATGAACGAAAAGAGAGAATGTCTATAAAGGCAACGGTCGCCTCTCTCGTCAAAATAGACGTCAAGGCTAGACGCCATCTATTGGCCGTCGCCGCAAACTAGAGGCCTCGGGTCGGTGACAAAGCCACAACACTAGATTTGATAAACTGAGAAGCGTCCAACTAGAGACCATGGTTTTGGGCTAATGGCCCTCGTCAGTCTAGGGCGGACTTTATTCTATTAAATCCACAAGGGATCTAATGGAATCTTCACAATCTGCCAAAGAGGTGTTTAGCTGGCAAAGTGGCTGGGCCAAAACTATGGCTAAAATAGTGATGGAAATTTTTTGGGAAGAAAAGCCTCTTTGGCAGATTGTGAGGATTCCATTGGATCCCTTGTGGATCTCATGGAATAAAGTCCGCCCTAGACTGACGAGGGCCATTATCCCGAAACCATGGTCTCTAGGTGGACGCTTCTCAGTTTGCCAAAGCTGGTGTTGTGGCTTTTTCACCGACCCGAGGCCGCTAGTTTGCGGAGATGGTCAATAGAATGGCGTCTATTTTTGATGTTTATTTTGACAGGAGAGGTGCCCTATGTTTTTATAGATCAATTTCCTCCCGGCAAAATTTTCATTAAGAAAAGAGAATGAATAAAAGAAGAAGATTTGAACTGGATAGAAATCATGGAAGAATTTCTTTCTAGCTTTCTATTCAGTTTAACTCTTAACCATTCTCTAATTTCATTATTTTTAACTCTTCCCAAAAATGTCTCCATTTAATCCATTTCCTTTGGATATTCCATCCCCAATATTTCTGAGACGTCAAAACCAGACGCCATCTATTGACCGTCGCCGCAAACTAGCGGCCTCGGGTCGGTGACAAAGCCACAACACCAGCTTTGGCAAACTGAAAAGCGTCTACCTGGATACCATGGTTTCGGGCTAATGGCTCTCGTCAGTCCAGGGTGGACTTTAATTCCACGAGATTCACAAAGGACCTAATGGATTATACACAATCTGCCAAAGAGGTTTTCCTCTCGGCAAAACTTACAATTTCAACAAACCTTAGCTAATGAACTCCACGACTTTATGTTTGAATGGACGTTATACTGTTGTCCTTGCTTGTCAGGGTTAGTGTGTGGATTTACTCTCGTCCTCCCATCAATATACTTGAAACACAGAGGTACGAGAGTATATACCCTGATATATGATAACTCATCAAGATTATCTATTATCGCCCAGAAGAAAATAACTGATCATTTACTTATGACGTCATCTTTGACGGTTTATCTTGTGGCAGTGAGAGATGACCTCAAATAACGCTTGTCTCGTTCAAAGGGACATTAAACCGATTTCAAAACAAATTCCCTTTCACAGATAAAAATCTTTCTTTTTAAAAATTCACTTCCTCTTTTCATACTTGTAATATACCTTATAATATTATTATAATATACTAGCGGACGTACCCGGCTTCGCCCGGGTTTCACCCGAGTAAAGGTTTGTCTAACGAATCTCTCGATAAAGTGAACATTTTTTCCCGGTCCCTTGAAAAATACTCGATAAGTTGAATAAAATCAATATTAATTGGTTCCCTTGGTAATTGGAAGTTAAAGGAATAGTATCTTGCCTTGGAATTGTATCATTATTCTTGTATGGACGTACCCGGCTTCGCCCGGGTTTTACCCGAGTAAAGGTTTGTCTAACGAATCTCTCGATAAAGTGAACATTTTTTCCCGGTCCCTTGAAAAATACTCGATAAGTTGAATAAAATCAATATTAATTGGTTCCCTTGGTAATTGGATGTTAAAGGAATAGTATCTTGCCTTGGAATTGTATCATTATTCTTGTATGGACGTACCCGGCTTCGCCCGGGTTATACCCGAGTAAAGGTTTGTCTAACGAATCTCTCGATAAAGTGAACATTTTTTCCCGGTCCCTTGAAAAATACTCGATAAGTTGAATAAAATCAATATTAATTGGTTCCCTCGGTAATTGGAAGTTAAAGGAATAGTATCTTGCCTTGGAATTGTATCATTATTCTTGTATGGACGTACCCGGCTTCGCCCGGGTTTTACCCGAGTAAAGGTTTGTCTAACGAATCTCTCAGTAAAGTGAACATTTTTTCTCGGTCCCTTGAAAAATACTCGATAAGTTGAATAAAATCAATATTAATTGGGTACCTCGGTAATTAGAAGTTAAAGGAATAGTATATTGCCTTGGAATTGTATCATTATTCTTATCTCAAATAAATTGCCGTGTCATCCTGAATTTTGTCTTTCCTAAATTTCTACATTACAAAATCATCGTATCATCATGATAATATTTAGAGCAGATTGTTGAATTATAACAGATAAATTAGAATATTTATCTTGATTATTTTAAAGCGAAAAGTTATTTCAAAAATTTTATTTGCTAGAAACCTTCCCAGTACTATACTAAATAACTTCCCAAAGTTTCATGGCGTTCCAATGAGTGGTTTGGTCAGGCATAAAGGACAGACAGACACACACACACATACATTCATTTATATATATATTGATTCTGTTTAATTAATTTATTTTTGATTGTTTGGATTTGGCAGCACTATAATTGTTGTTGTTGTTATGAATATATTAAAAAGTTAAAATTTTACACAAATAAATTTACTGGCAATGCGTTTCTTTTAAATATCATCAAATATTATCTCTACAGACCTTACTGCATTGATATGAGTTATTGTATGAGAGGGCTTGGCTCATCAGTAGTGAACCCTCTCAGCGGTTTCGCCAAATTAATCTCTATTTATTAAACCGCTGAGAGGGTTCACTACTAATGAGCCAAGCCCTCTCATTCAATAACTCATATCATTCCAGTAAGGTCTGTTGAGATAATATTTGATGATATTTAAAAGAAACGCATTGCCAGTAAATTTATTTGTGTAAAATTTTAACGATAAATGACAATTAAATTTAATTTACTAATATATATGTCATAATATATGCTCTTCCAGGATTAATAAAACAAATCTACAGTCGACCAGAGAGAGAGAGAGAGAGAACGCAGCTAAGGCCGGTCACTTGATATAGCAGTCACATTCCAAGGGGGCGACCGCAGGGCCTTTTCTTGGAACCTCAGTTCTATGTTTACTCAGTCGGGGGGGTGGTGGACACACAAGACGTGCATTTCCGCGGTGGCAGCCGCTAGCGCTCCCTCTCTCCCTCGGTTTGCTGGGTTCCATCTTCCAAACTTGTTGTTTCCTTATTTCTCACTCACCACATTATTATCACATATATTAAAAAGTGTATGTTGGACATTAGAAAGATATATAATTGAAATTTGTTTCTTAATTTGTTAAAGCATATTTATTTATTTAATCGAAGAGAGAGAGAGAGAGAGGAACATCACAATACTTTCACTAAAAGCATGTTGCGTTAGCGGGCCATCTGTTATTCGAAATTCGAACTATTTATGATACGTATGATTCCTTTGAATAAAACAAATTTACCACTGTCCTTACTGCAATGATAAAAAATAATGAGAGGGTCCGGCTCATCAGTGGTGAACCCTCCCAGCGCCCTTCGAGTGTTCACCACTGATGAGCTAGGGCCTCCCATTATTTCTTATCATTGCAGTAAGGACAGTGTGGTAAAATATTCTTTTACTTAAAAGAATCATAAGCGTCATAAATACACTCATGGACAATGTAGTGTATTTGCATATTGAATTATGGATATGCAAATATCCTGTTTTGCATAATAGTTTTCATAGAATTTTGTATATAAATAGCGACAGCTTTTAGCTACCAGCAGTCAGTCAATTTATGTTAATAAACGAGATTACTGGAGTCCGTTTTGCCTCACTGAAGCGACACTTCACTCTTGGTTACCTCCCAACCTTAAAGGATAAAATAACTCTAATTCTCTATGAAAACTATTATGCAAAACAGGATATTTTGCATATCCATAATTCAATATGCAAATACACTACAGACAAAAATGTTTTTGGCGTTCTCACACCCTTTCGACTTTAAATACCTGTTTCATGATTTTTCAGGATGCCCCAAAGACCAGCTTTTTATTTTTTTGGTCGTTGAGGTACAGCTTGCACCACGCTGACGAGGGCAAACACCCCGAAACGTGTACGTGGTTAGCTTTACCTGATTAATCAAGAATGGGTATTTTGGCTAATTCTGGAATAATTTTAAAAATCAACGTTTAGCTGATATTTATTCCGATAGATGGCGCAAGCTATAAATAACTTTTAGTTACACGACCAGGAGATAACCTTTCTCTTAAACTAAGACAGTTGTGTGTGATTTAGAAAACAATTTTAAACATTTAGAAATATATCTTTGAACTTAACGAAAAATTGCGCTACAAATATTAAAAGAATAAAACCATTTGCAAAGAGTTTCTTTTTATTATATTTCACGCGAGCTTTCGGGCTAGAACCGCCCTTCTACAGACAAAATGAACTACAGTGGTACCTCGACATACGAGTTTAATTCGTTCCGCAACCTTGCTCGTATCTTGAATTACTCGTATCTCGAAGCAAATTTCCCCATACAAAATTCCTATTTAAAATCACAGATTAATATCTTCAACACTACCGAACCGAACTCGTATCTCGAATTTCGCTCGTAACTCAAAGCAAAAAATCACTTGCTCGTCGGCTCGTATCTCGAAAAACTCGTATGTTGGGGCGCTCGTATGTCGAGGTACCACTGTATTTACTTTTCGAGAGACATTTATATACATATGTTACAGTTACAAATCTACATAATTACAAATTTACATAAATTTTACATAACCACCAAATTTCGAGAGATTAATCCTTGAATCCCTGATTTCTAAACAACACAATAGAATTAATCCCAGAATAGACATCCCAGAACAATTTTGCCATATTCCACACCACAAAAATCAGATCTCTCGCTTGTCCAATTCATAGGGTAAAACCTAACTTTTTAAAATATCGAAATTTAAGGTTAATTTCCTTCCAATTGAAAAATCATAGTAAAATAGTAATAATGTATGTAAATTTAATTCTTTTCTTCCTGTTAAAATTTATGTAAATTTGTAATTATGTAGATTTGTAACTGTAACATATGTATATAAATGTCTCTCGAAAAACAAATAGTTCATTTTTGCCTGTAGAAGGGCGGTTTTAGCCCGAAAGCTCGCGTGAAATATAATAAAAATAAACTCTTTGCGAATGGTTTTATTTTTATTCTTTTAAGAAATATCTTTGCTTACCGCCAATAGGCCTAGCGCGGTTTAAAACAATCGCCAATGGTCCACTAAAATAATTATCTCATCGAATTTTTTCTTAATTAGATGTTAATTAGTTAATAAATATATATCCAGGTTGAAAGAATTTTCAAAAAGATTGTCCTTTTAAAATTTCTAAAATGTTAAGATGGTAAGATACATATCGCCGAAATAGCTCAGTTGGGAGAGCGTTAGACTGAAGATCTAAAGGTCCCTGGTTCGATCCCGGGTTTCGCCATTTTTTTTTTTTTTGACAACGAACAAAAAAAAAAAAAATTAGGTGCTTGTTATTTTGAATTTTGTGATTAGGAAATTAACAATTTTTTTTTTTTTTTTTTTTTATAATTTAAAAGTGAAAATTTGGGAAATTGTGAATGAATATCTTAAAACATAAAACATAAGATTACTGATCCTATTTATAAAATTTGTAACAATTCATTTTTTAGGGCAATATGTTACTTTCTTTTTTAATATATCATTAAATATTAATGCAAGTTAACCCTGAGAGGGTTCACCACTGATGAGCCAAGCCCTCTCATTCAATAACTTTTATCATTACAGTAAGGTCTGTAGAGATAATATTTGATGATATATATATATGTTATATTAAAATATTTTATTTAAAATTATGTTATATTAAAGTATTATTTTATTTAAAACTAGCGGATGTGCCTGGCTTCGCCCGGGTTTTACCTGAGTGAATGTTTGTCTAACGAACATTTGTTAAAACAATTCTCTATAAACTTATAAAACGTACTCGGCTTCGCCCGGGGTTTTACCCGAGTAAAGGTTTGTCTAGCGAACATTTGTTAAAACAATTCTCTAAAAACTTATTTAAAAAAAAATATATATATATTTTGATAATTTGAAACTCGTAAATTTGAATCTCTCGATAAAGTGAACATTTTTTCCCGGTCCCTGTGTGCCGTGTCATCCTGAATTTTGTCTTTCCTAATTTTCTACAATAGAAAATCATAGTTTTATCTAGTGAACATTTTTTCCCGTGTCACATTGCCGTGTCATCCTGAGATAATCTTACTTTTGATAAATAATATTTAAGATAACAAACTTAGTGATAAGAAAACTTGTTATCATCGTCACAATGGGGGCGCTGCTTGCGAGTTAAATATACAAATCTGCAAATAACTCTGAGGATATTCAAGATATTCATGAAATTATTTTTCAAAAACCTTCCCGGTGATATACCTAATAATATCCCAAAATTTCACGGCGATTGGATGTATGGTTTTGAATCTATAGAGTACAGACAAACAGACAGACAGACATTCAATTTTATATATATAGATTATATTTCATCGATTCAAATACTGTTAAATCGACCGCCAGAGGTCACGCTTTCCCTATAAATACTCATTGTTGTTGTTCCCCGTTGGCCGGCTCAAAACTTTTGTACATTATGTAAATAAGCTTTTCATTCTTTTTTATTCTTACGCCTTAAGCCAGGCAGCACTTTTACCAAATTATGTATTTAATATATTCCTTAGTTCAATTAAAGCAACCTCTGATCAAAACCATTCTTATTATTATTCTTTCAAGATTTAACCACGACTGCATTACCATAATCCTCAACATGATCAAAAATCAACAGAAATCGTATCATTCTTATTTTATATAATCTACCACACGAATGACCCGGGAAACGCCCGGGTTTACCCGATTAAATGTTTTATTCAAACACTATTCGTTACAATTATAAATTTGGCGCCGTGGATGTCACTCTTGTGAAACGTCCCGCTCCAAACTTTACATGTACATTAGGTCAGCTGATATTACCTCCCATCTTCACCGCTAGAGGCGCTGCTCGCGAGCTAAGTAGAATATTTTGAATATATAGTTTTAATAATTGATTTATATATTTTTTTAAAATAGCCTATCGTCTTCCCCGTATTTATGTATGGAAATTTTGGTTTGAATTAGTGAACTACTACGAATTTGTATACCGGACATACAAACAAACATACAAACACTCAGATATACAGTTAAACCTGTCTATAGCGCCCCCTCTTGGGACTCACCAAAATAGGGTGCTATAGAGAGGGGGTGCTATAGATAGGTCACTTTTAATGTAAATCGCATTGTACTACGTATTTAAAATCGGGCGATATAGAGAGGAAGGCGCTATTTAGAGGGGGCGCTATAGACAGGTTTAACTATATTGCTTAAAAATTAATTGTTACAAATTTTGAAGTTAGATGGCAATCAAATTTATAAAAAAGTTATCTTATTTACATATTTTCTCTCAGAATTTTTATGTTTGTCATAAGTAAAGCAAGTTTTGAAGACATTAATGTGGAGCATACA
>CP092882.1:5764109-5781942 GCA_030710605.1 Cordylochernes scorpioides | reverse complement strand
AAGATCAATTAGGAAGGCGGAAGTGAATTGGAGACCGTTTATCCCCCCCCCCCCCCCGCGGCAACAAAGACGCCGGTCAACTACATGTCATCAAATTACTTACACAAACGGAGGGGCCCCGTACCGTCCCCCACACATCCGCTATAAATTGAGGTCAACGCGCGTTCTCCCCGAGGTGGAACATTTTTTAAACGTCACACGTTTTTGGGATCCCAGTTCGACCTACATATCGACTTTTACAAAAAGCACAATTTAATTACATTTCTCACAAAAGACTTAATACGTTACAGACACTTCCCAATGAGTTTTACATTTCTATTCTATTATTTTTATTCTTCCAAGACTTCCAAAAAAACTCTACATTTACCCACACTAGGCACATATCTAACATACGCCAAAATACAACAGACCTTAGGATCTTTGACAACACATAGAATTCATTTTTCACCTTTCTCACAAAAACTTCTAACATTTTCCACAATACGCACAAAGACAAAAATCTACGAGGCATATAAAGAATTAATTTCGGCGTGACACATAGATTGTGGCATGTAATTTTGATTATAAAAGGCGAGTTTGCGAACCTCGCTATACATTTTTCTTATCCCATTCATTTACATTATTTTCTTATGTTTAAAATCGAAATTCTTCATCAAATTTACCATTGTACCCTAATTCAAATACTTATCGTTTATTTTAATAAATTATTTACCATTTATATAACAACTCCTTTTTATTTTGTTCATAATTCAACAACTAAACAAATTTTTATCAACGAAAACTCACTGGTTTTCTTTTAATATTAGATATTTTATTTATTTTTTATTTTTTGAGTTACAAAAAACCTTTTTCTTTTTTTTTTTCACCATGCACCAAGGCATTCACTTTGATTTCTTCCAACTTTTATTTATTTTTGATTTCTCAAAAGCCCTAATAGAACTCCCTCGATTTCATTCCCAATCTCGAGTAGAATATGGTTAGGCATTTTTATTTTTTTTTCTCACCATGCAACAAGGCATTCACTTTGATTTTGTACAACTTTTTTTTATTTTGATTTCGCAAAAGACCTAGTAGAACTCCCTCGATTTTCTTCCCCATCTCGAGTAGAATATCGTTTAGGCGCATTTTCTTTTTTTTTCTCCCACTATATACCATAGCATTCCTTTTGAGTTCTTATAATTAATAATTTATTTTTGATTTCTATTAATTATACGCAATCTATATATCATCAACACCATTCTCTTTTATCTCTTATATCACTACCTATGCTTGTATATAGCCTCTCTATAACCACAACTAATTTTACCACAAAAATATTTTTTTCCTTTACAGAACTCACTCAGGTTAACCCTTCTTGAATTCTTCACATGTAGGGGGCGCATCTGTCATAATTTGTACATAACTAGATGTAATCCCACCACAATATGTATGCAATGTATAACCTAAAGATTTTAATAAAAACAAGGCTTAGAATCTGGGAGAGAAAGGCCAATAAAGAGGAAGCAATCATTAGCAGGTTTTATTATCCAGGAACTCATAAAACTGGGTTCAAGAACCTAGTATTTCCTGGATCATGTCAGGGCAGGTCGAGAACAAAGGGATAGCAAAGGTCCTGTTTGATTTGTTAGTGTCTTGTACAAAACAACGAATCACTAACCTATCATGAAGACGTAACTTTATTGACTGGCCTCTGTTGTAATATGTTATTTTACATATCCTACATGAACCAAAACATTAACTTGTGATGATGATATATTCAATCACTGAATAACCTAACATCTTCCCTTTTTTCACTAGTCTTTAAATCTACTTGGTTTTTTTCACCAGTCGACCTGATCTGGTTCTAGTCTCTGATGCAGCATTCTCAGGTTCACTTACCGTGGGGCTGTCACTCTTTGATTGGATTCTGCATTCGGTAGTTTCAATTCGGGTTCTTTTCACAATGTTGTCTCCTCCTGCTGATGAAGTAGATGGTAAGCAATTTGATACAGTTTGTTCTTGATCAATGCTTTCTTTTCTTCCTTCTTCTTGATTGTTTGTAGATTTTTGATTTGCTGAAGCCTGTTGTGGTTTAATCCAGGTTCTATTTCTTCTGTAGGTTCTACCATGAATATTCACATCATAGGATCTTGTGTTGTGTTCATTTGTGATGTTAGCTTTGGACCATGATGGGGTGGTATTGGGTGTTCTGACATACACTTCTTGTCCTATGTCTAAGTCTGGTAAATTTTTAGATTTTCTATCATAGTAGTATTTTGCCTGTTGTCTTTTGATGGATATTTTATCTGGAATATTTTCTGGAATTGATGGTTTAAGTAAATTTGGGTGAATTGGCAGTATAGCTCTCGTTCTTGTAGACATGATTCTTTGTACTGGGCTTGAATCTATGTCTATAGTGGGTGTATTTCTCCAATTTAACAAATTTTGCCAAAAAAATCACTATTTTCTTGTTTAGATTTCTTCAGTAAGTTTTTGGCTATTTTAACTGCCGCTTCAGCTTTTCCATTTCCCTGACTGTGAAGTGGTGATGATGTAGAATGTTGAAATTGCCATTCTTTGCTGAATTTTTGGAATTCAGTCGATGTAAATTGCCTTCCATTGTCTGAGACTATAATTTGAGGAATTCCATATCTGCTGAATTGTCTTTTGCAGCATTCAATTATGTATTCAGATGTTGTATTTTCTAGGCATTCAACTTCAAAAAAAATCTGAGTAATGATCCACTATTATTAAGTAATTCTGTTTGAAGATTTCGAATATATCAAGAGATATTCTTTCCCAGGGATAATTTGGAATTTTGTGAGATTTCATTGGTTCTCTCACTTGATTCTGTGAATTTGATAGACAAATAGAACAATTTTCAATTTCTTGCCCTATTTGTGCATTCATTCCTGGCCAAAAGATATTGTCTCTTGCTCTTCGCATACTTGAATTAATTCCAATATGTCCTTGATGGGTTTTCATTATCATCTCTGCTCTTAATTTATTTGGAATTACAATTCTATCATTCTTTAGTATGATTCCATCTTGAACTGTTAATTCTTCTCTAAAATTCCAATATTCTCTGGTTAGCATTGAAGTTTGATTTTTATTTGGTGGCCATCCATTTAGAATAAGTTTCTTCACTTCACACAGAATAGGATCAGATGATGTTTCTTCTCTAATTCTCAGGACAGTGTCACTGCATACACTTAATGTTTCCATAACATTGACTGTGGCAATTTCTTTGTAAATGATGTCAATGGGATACACATCATATTTCAGATTTTCATTCCTTACATCTTTGATGCAAGCTCTTGAAAAGATGTCCGCCAAGTGCATTTGAGATCCTTGGACATGTTCTAGTTCTAAGTTATATCTTTGCAGTCTTAAAAGCATTCTTTGTAGTCTTTGTGGCGCTTTTAGAATAGATTTCTTAAATATTGACAAAAGAGGCTTGTGATCAGTTTGCACAATCACTTGACATTTGCCCAAAATGTACTGATGAAATCTTTCGCATGCAAAAACAATTGCAAGACATTCTTTTTCTATCTGAGCATAGTTTTGCTCAGTCTTGCTTAGACTTCTAGATGCAAAAATTATTGGCTGGCTTTCTTGTAGTAGGGTAGCTCCAAGTCCATGTTTACTTGCATCGCATTGTATAGCTATAGATTTGTCCGCATCAAAATATCTTAAAATTGGTGATTTTGAGGCTAGATCTTTGATTTGTTCAAATGCAGCTTGATGATTTTTGCTCCATGACCATGTTGAATTTTTCATTGTCAATTTTCTCAAAGATTCACTAATCATTGAAATATTTGGCATGAATTTACATAGGTATGTTGCAAAACCAAGGAAACTTTTGAGTTCTGTTATACTTTCTGGATGAGGCATTTCTTTTAAGGCTTTAACTTTTTCTGGATCTGGCTTTAATCCATGTGGAGTTATTATATGTCCTATATATTTTACTTCTTTTAGTCTGAGCTTGACTTTATTGATGTTGAATTTCAAATTAGCTTGTCTGGCTGTCTTGAAAAGATTTTCAAGATTTCTATCATGATCCTTCAGTGCTTCTTCATATGAGTCACCTTTTCCCAAAATCAGAATGTCATCAGCTATTATTTCAATTCCTTCAAGACCTTGGAAGATTTCATAGAGTCTTCTTTGGTATTCTTCAGAAGCAGTCTTTAATCCAAATGGCATTCGAAGAAATTTGTATCTTCCAAAGGGAGTCCAGAATGTTGTAAGGTTCGATGATTCATCAGAGAGCTTCACATTCCAAAAACCATCTTTAGTGTCCACTACTGTGAATATTTTGGCATTTTGAAGATTTGGTATTATTTCCTCAATTGTCGGTATTGGGTATTCAGCTCTTTTCAAGGCGACATTTAATTCTCGAGGATCAATGCATATTCTTAACTTCTTAGTTGACTTTACTAGTACTAGATTGCTAATCCAGTCTGTTGGATAATCAACTTTGGCAATGATATTTTTCTTTTCCATGTCAATCAATTTTTTCTTTTAATTCTTTTCTTAAGGTAATAGGTACTCTTCTAGGTGCTTGCTTGATGGGTTTGATTGTAGGATCTGTTTCTAGTTTGTATTTCCCTTGTAAGCATCCAATGCCTTCAAATATGTCTTTATATTTATCTAGAAGGTTATTTTGTTTTGTCCATGTGGATTCAATTTTGCATAAGTCAGCTTTAATTTCTATTAAATTCAATTTCTGGCAAGTTTCAGCACTTAGAATAGGTTTTTCCCAATGATCTATCACTTGGAACACTATAGGATGTTGCTTGCTTTGGTGGGAACAGTTGATTTTGATTTGTCCTCTTGGCTTTAATATTTCTCCTCCATAGCATCTTAGTTTGATGTAGCTTGGTTTAAGAGAAGGATTGCCATCTTGCATGATTTTGCATAAATCTGCAAAATTTAAAACATTGCATTTGGCAAATTATGCTTTCCTTGTATCCATTCAATTCTAATTCTAATTTAGTCATCAATTTTCTAGCAGAAATTTCTGAGACATATTCTAAAGAATAACAATCTTCTTGTTCATCATTGGAGTTTTGAGATTCAAGGCTTTGAACTGTTCTCATTCTGGATTTGCAAACTTTTGCCCAATGATTCTTTTTGTTACACTTTCTGCAGGGTTTGATTCCATGCAGGGCATTTTTGTCTATTGTGCTCATGGAATGTTGCACAATATCTACAAGGAATGTTCTTTTTCATTTTATTTTGATTGACTGTTTTCTTTCTTATATTCAATTTGTTCACCTCCTCTTGAGTGTTTTTAGTTAAGTTTTCAATTTGTTTGTTAGCGCTTTCATTAGCCTTACACACATCAATAGCTTTTTGCAATGTTAGTTGAGGATCACTGATCAGCTGTCTTTTGGTTTGCTTGTCAATTATTCCCAAAACTAACCTATCCCTGATCATTTCCTCAGTCATTGCAACATAATTGCATGTGGAAGACAATTTTCTTAATCTACATATATATTGTTCAATACTTTCATTTGTTTCTTGATTTGTTTGGTTGAAAATTGATCTTTCATAAATAATGTTAATTTTTGGTGTAAAATGCTGAGTCAATGCATTTATTATCTCATCTGAGTTATTTCTTTGTTCATCTGAAAGATCGAGATGTTCAAATATATTATAAGCTTCTTTGACTATAATAGACAATAAGGTTGCAACTTTTAATTTGTCTTCTTTATTGTCCAACCCTGTTGCTATTGAAAAGTTACGCCAATGCGATTTGAAATATCTCCAGTTTTCTTCTATATTTCCTCTGAAATTGACTGGTTCAGGTGGCGGTATTTGTAAATACATATCTTTTGCCTATTTAATATACGATAAGGCTTATTTATTATTTTACTAGTCTTAACGTAAAATTGAACTTACCGCGATATTTTTTTTTCGTTTGTTTTCAAATCACTTTTCTGACACCATGTTTGATTTGTTAGTGTCTTGTACAAAACAACGAATCACTAACCTATCATGAAGACGTAACTTTATTGACTGGCCTCTGTTGTAATATGTTATTTTACATATCCTACATGAACCAAAACATTAACTTGTGATGATGATATATTCAATCACTGAATAACCTAACAGGTCCAATCAGATTATAGGAGGTTTAACTAGTAGCCAATAGAAAGCTTACACGTCTCAAACACCAGCCAATCAAAACCCTGAATAGTTTTCGTGTTAAATCGCGTACTGGGTTTAGTCAGTTGGGACCTGGACAGCATCGAGTTAGCACCTGGACCAACCAAGGGACCGGTTAGAAGCCAGCCACCACCCTCTCAAACGATCAGATAAGGCTAATCCTAAATCATGTGAACAGCCATAGTTAATAGCCAACTCAGCCAAAAAATAGCTTCAACCCCTTTCTCCCTAGATCGCTAGCCTTTTCCAATCCAAATCCTGTGTTTTTCGTTATTTTCCCCTGTGAGAACACCTTGTCACTTCAGCAACGACTGCGCCCATCAATTCAATCATTCACCAATCAAACCAACCCATCAATCCCAAAAGGTAAACGTCCCGACGTTACAGTGAGTCGACAGAATTCTACAGTGTAATACATCAAATATTACAGTGGTAACTACCCAACATTACATATATATATATATAAAAGACTATGGTGTAACTTGGTAAAATAACTTGACTCATCCAGGAAAATATTTTGGTTGATATTTCAAATCTGGAATTAAGACCAACATTTGATTAATATATATTCCGATAAATATCAGTAGTTTTTCACTTCGTCGATCAGTTGTCACACTTTGATATATTCTACTGAACTTGCGCAACATAACAATATCTTCAATGTGAAATAAATATATAAAAATCGAACATTTGAAAAAAAAGAATATAGAAAGAACCTGAATGCTACAAAATAGGTGGAGGTTCTGTTAGAAGAAGGGCAAAATATTCTTCGCCTAAAATAATATTTTTTGAAACATGCCACATTTAGGGAAATATCATATAGAAGCATATATTTTTCCAATCATATCTATATTTGTAAGTCAACATTTTTAGAGTTGTGGGAAGGGGATGCAACTGTTGAGACAACTGTTCTAATATTTTCCTCGTGCTTACTGTGTGTTTATTTCATGTCTTGGAAGGAATTTTGTTAATTATACTTATAAAATTCTAGTCTATTTATATATTTCTAATTATTATTTGAATCTCTAGTGAGAGAGAGTAATGTATTTTATAAAAGCCGATTTTATTTTTGTTTATTTATGGTTAGTCACACATCGCAAAAACAATGTTGAAATCAAATTTTAAATAGGTGTTGTGGCTTGAATGTTCAGTAAATGATATAAAGAAGCATTTTACCACTTGTCTTGAATTATTTGATTTATTTGAGTTTTAGAGTTAGGAGTAGCTACAACATTAGTTATATAAAATAAAAGGAATTAAAAGCGCGAATGTTCTTTTTTTATACATAAAACGAACTTCTACTGTCCTTACTGCGATGAAAAAATATATTGGGAGGGCTTGGCTCATCAGTGGTGAACCCTCCCAGCGGTTTCGCCAATTTAATCCACCAGACCGCTTCTCAGAGCTCTAATACTGTATTGGATCATTCTGCTTTTATATGCTACACTGAAGGATGGAATCTTAGAAATGGCTTTCAAGTAAACTATGGACATATGCTTATAGGAAAGTAGAATTACATTCAAATATTTGCTTCGAGCAATGCTCTTCAGCAAACTATAAAGACAAGGCCATTAGGAATAAATTAACACAAAGCAATAACGCGCCATCTATACATATAAAATAAAAGGAATTAAAAGCGCGAATGTTTTTTTTTTTTATGCATAAAACGAACTTCTACTGTCCTTACTGCGATGAAAAAATATGTTGGGAGGGCTTGGCTCATCAGTGGTGAACCCTCCCAGCGGTTTCGCCAATTTAATCCACCAGACCGCTTCTCAGAGCTCTAATACTGTATTGGATCATTCTGCTTTTATATGCTACACTGAAGGATGGAATCTTAGAAATGGCTTTCAAGTAAACTATGGACATATGCTTATAGGAAAGTAGAATTACATTCAAATATTTGCTTCGAGCAATGCTCTTCAGCAAACTATAAAGACAAGGCCATTAGGAATAAATTAACACAAAGCAATAACGCGCCATCTATAAAAAAAAAACATTCGCGCTTTTAATTCCTTTTATTTTATATGTATAGATGGCGCGTTATTGCTTTGTGTTAATTTATTCCTAATGGCCTTGTCTTTATAGTTTGCTGAAGAGCATTGCTCGAAGCAAATATTTGAATGTAATTCTACTTTCCTATAAGCATATGTCCATAGTTTACTTGAAAGCCATTTCTAAGATTCCATCCTTCAGTGTAGCATATAAAAGCAGAATGATCCAATACAGTATTAGAGCTCTGAGAAGCGGTCTGGTGGATTAAATTGGCGAAACCGCTGGGAGGGTTCACCACTGATGAGCCAAGCCCTCCCAATATATTTTTTCATCGCAGTAAGGACAGTAGAAGTTCGTTTTATGTATAAAAAAAACATTCGCGCTTTTAATTCCTTTTATTTTATATGTATAGATGGCGCGTTATTGCTTTGTGTTAATTTATTCCTAATGGCCTTGTCTTTATAGTTTGCTGAAGAGCATTGCTCGAAGCAAATATTTGAATGTAATTCTACTTTCCTATAAGCATATGTCCATAGTTTACTTGAAAGCCATTTCTAAGATTCCATCCTTCAGTGTAGCATATAAAAGCAGAATGATCCAATACAGTATTAGAGCTCTGAGAAGCGGTCTGGTGGATTAAATTGGCGAAACCGCTGGGAGGGTTCACCACTGATGAGCCAAGCCCTCCCAATATATTTTTTCATCGCAGTAAGGACAGTAGAAGTTCGTTTTATGTATAAAAAAAAAAAAAAAAAAACATTCGCGCTTTTAATTCCTTTTATTTTATATGTATAGATGGCGCGTTATTGCTTTGTGTTAACATTAGTTATCTAAATTGAGTCTTTTCTATTCCTGATAGAAATTTACATATCTTACTGAATCATCAACAATATACAAAAATTGAAATTTTAAAGGATTTACAATTATTTACATATAAGAATAAAAATTAAAAAAATTGCTTAATACAAAATTTAATTTAAAGAAAAATCCGACTTCCAAAATTATATCACAGGATCCAACATACTCCCCCGGCTGGGAAGAGATGACCAGAAAATAAAAAAAAAAAATAAAAAAATAAAAAGAGTTCCAATAGTATAGATGCTGGACTAATTGATTCCGACTATGTAGCTAAGATTACAATTTTCATTGTTTGAAAGGTAATGGAATCGGCTTTGTAATGGGTCTCTTGAAGATTCCTTTTGAAGTCTTTATCTGGACTACCCTGGCATTCTTGTCCTCTCCTGGAAATATCTCTTGAATCCTAGCCAAAGGCCAGTGAAGTGGAGATATTTGAGCCTCTTTGAGGTAAACTAGTTGACCTATTTGGATATTGTCTTGTTTGATTCGCCATTTACCACGGCCTTGGAGGTTGCTCAGATATTCCTTGGACCATCTTGACCAGAATGAGTTTTTTAGTTTTTGAATCAGCTTCCATCTTGTCTGTAAGTTTAAGACTTCAGAGTTTGAGGTTGGAATTTCTGAAAACGAAGATCCTATTAAGAAATGAGCTGGTGTCAAGGCCTCATAATCATTGGGATCACTACTTAGAGGGGCCAGTGGTCTTGAATTTAGGCAAGATTCTATCTGAATAATCAAAATGTTCATTTCTTCATAATTCAGGGTTGTTGATTTAAAGGTTCGGACCAAGTGTGATTTCACACTTTTGATTCCGGCTTCCCAAAGGCCACCAAAGTGAGGTCCACCTGGGGGGATGAAATGCCAAGTGATTAATTCCTCTGTAACCAATCTTTGCACTGATTGAGAGTTCAATAATTGAAACTGAGTGCGGAAAAAATTGGATGCTCCTTTAAAATTGGTAGCATTATCTGAGTAAATGTCAGAGGGCTTCCCTCTTCTGGCCATGAATCTTCTCAACGAGGCCATGAATGAATCAGTTGATAAACTTGTTGTCAATTCTAAATGAATGGCCTTAGTAGTAAAGCAAATGAATAGTACAATGTAAGATTTGCTTATTGTTTTAGATCTGCCCAGGCTTCTCTTTATTAAGAATGGTCCTGTAAGATCAATGCCAGTCTTTGAGAATGGCCTTGATGGGATGATTCTTTCCGGAGGTAGATTTCCCATGATTTGATGAATGGTAGTAGATTTAAATTTTAAAACAAATCAGACATTTTTTAATGATTTTTTTGACTGCATCTCTTGCTCCCAAAATCCAATAATTTTTTCTGAGTATTGACAATACAAGTTGAGGTCCTGCATGTAGGTATTTCCTGTGAATATCATCGATTATAAGATTGGTGATGTGGTGATTCTTCGGTACTAAGAGAGGGAATTTTTGATTTTCATTTAAATAGAATACTTGAGTCTACCTCCAACTCTTAGAAGTCCTTGAGTGTCTAAAAAGGGATTTAGAGAAGTTAGCTTGTTGGACAGAGGTAGTTGCTTGTTTGACTTCAGTAATTTTATTTCCGTGCAGAATTCAACTTGCTGGATTGATTTGACTAAGACTTGAATTGCCTTTGTTAATTCTCTTGTTGTCAAAGGTCCTTTCTGACGAATTGGATCAAAGAGGAGGCAATTGTAGTAGAATCTCCAACACCAAGCTGTTATTCGGATCAATTTGGTCATTGTGGAATACCTTTCAATGAATTCTAGATTTAAAATAGTTTCTGAATTTTGAATTAAGTTGTTTGATCCAACACTTGACCTTCACCGACTTCTTCTTGAATGATATTGAGGTTTACTTGGGTTGGTGAAGGAAGGAATATATCGAACATTATTTTCTTGAAGCCAAATAGGACCCCGCCACCAAATTCTATGATTGACCAAGTCTTGAGGCATGATTCCTCTGGATGCGCAATCAGCTGGATTATCTTGACTGGATACATGGAACCAATCAGTGATTTGAGTCAAATTTTGAATTGACGACACTCTGTTCGAAACAAAGGCTTTCCATCTGCTGTCATCTGATCTTATCCAATCTATGCAGATTTGTGAATCAGTCCACAAAAAGGTTTTGTCAGGTTGAAAAGGAAATGATTCAAGAATGACTTGATTCAGTTGAGCCAAAAGCAATGCTGCACTTAGTTCAAGTCTTGGAATTGTAATGGTCTTTAATGGTGCAACCTTAGTTTTTGAGGTTATCAGAATAATTTTGATCTTTTGATTTTTGAATCTAGCTTTCAAGTAAAAAACTGCTGAATAAGCATTAAGGGATGCATCACAAAATCCATGTAGTTGTAATTCTTCTATTTCAGAAGATGAGCTGTTCAGGTATCTTGGTATTTTGATTTCCTTTAGGCACGATAGTTGAGTTTGGAATTTATTCCAATTTGACTTTATATCTGATTCAATTGGTTCATCCCATGAAGTTTTCCTCATAAAGTTGATGTATTGAGATTTGAGACTGGGATTAGCCTGTAGCCTTTTTTCCAAATTAAAAAACCTTCTCAATGCTTGAGATCTTGAATCACCTAAATTGGGTGTTGATTTAAAAGGGAGATTGACTGAATATCTGCCCTCAATGTCTCTTTTGAGGTTTGACTTGAATAATATCTCACAGGCATTCTTTGTACCCAACTGGGCCTTAGAAATTGGGACATCTTCAAGTTCCCAGAATTTTCTTATGCTGGAATCAAGTTCAGTGGTACAGTGATTGATTACCGATGTATTCGACTTAATATTTGAATGGATTCTCCCAGAAACAAGCCAACCTAACTTGGTATTAAGTGCTATAGGATGGTGCTTTAAATCTGTTTTATGACCTAGGATGATTTCTACAAAGGTATCTGCACCCAAAATTAGGTCTATGGGCTTGGTGACATAGAATTCTGGGTCTGCCAAGAGCAAATTTTCTAAATGAGGAAAGTCTGCTGACTGAATTTGGAAGTTTGGAAGGTCTGCAGTTACCCTCCCAACCACAAATGCTCTGGCAGAAAAATAATTGATCATTATGATGTGGGGGTGAACTCTATTTCAACCTGCGATGTTGTCCTGTTGACAACAATGTCACCTACACCTTTTAGTGTATAAGAATATTTCATTTTTTCAAGTCCCAACTTGTGGCAACATTGTTCTGAAATTAGGCATATTTGGGACCCATTGTCCACTAATGCTCTACATAGCACAAATGAGCCATCCTTCGCCTTGACTTTAAGAAGGGCTGTTGACAGTAGAATATTTGTTTCCGTTTCCAAAGGCATCACATTACAGATGGTATTTGTTGAAATCAACATATCTTGAGAGGTTGTTGGTTGTGGAATGGATGGTTCAGAGTTGTATTCATGCAGAAGAGTATGATGGTTCTGCTTGCAGTTTTTACATCTTGATGTGATGAGACATTTGGATATCTCATGATTTGCTCTAAGGCAATTTTGACAAAGTTTATGTTTTTTAACTAATTCCCATTTTTTAGGCAAGGGAAGATTTATGAATCTATGGCAGTCATTTAGTTTATGAATTTGATGACATAAAATACAATTTTGACCTTTGTTGACATAAAGGCCGTGAGCCATCATATTTTTGCTAGAGGTTTTTTGTTCCTGGAACAAAGGAATTCTCATACCTTGCAGGCTTCTAGCATGTTTTTCTAAAAATTTCACAAAGTTTTCAAATGTTGGATATTCTTCATTTTGAAGGGTTAATTCCCATTCTTTCCTGAGGGCTTCACCAATTCTTTTTTCAAAAAAATTGATCAGGATTAGATCTGTTAATGTGTTTTTCTCAAGTCCTAGCACTGAGAGATTTCTAATGCCTTCATTGCAAACATCAAGGATTTCATAGAGAGAACCAGTTGAAATAGATTTTAATGGCCTTATGGAGAATATTTTGTTGATTTGTGAAAAAGCCAATTCTCTTCTGTTATTAAATCTATTGCATAAGGTATCCCATGCTTGCTGGTAGTTTCTGTCAGAAATGGGAAAACCCCGAATCAACTTTTCCGCAGGACCCTTAACTGATGCATTTAGATATTGAAATTTTTGTATTTCAGTTAGTGTTTGATTTGAATTAATGGTGGAGTTAAATATTTCTCTAAAACTAAGCCAATTGGCTGAATCACCATTGAAAATGGGTAAATTTATCTTAGGTAAATTGACATTGGATTCGGGCAGTTGTTTATCACTATGAGTATTTTCTTTGGTTTCAATCAAAGATAAAGCTTCTTCAATAGACACCAACATATTAAAAATATCATCTTTGGCTTTTGAATAATCCTCATATTGTGTCTCATCTAACTCTGATTCTAATAATGTGTTGACAATTTGATTTAGGCTAATTTTCCTTTCATTAACTTCTTGTTGGAATAGCTTTAATCTATGTATATTTTTGGATTCTACAATAGATTTATTCCTTGATTCCAGATCCTTTATTTCCTGAATAATAAAGTTGAATTTATGCCGAATTTTAACTTCTGATTTAGGCATGACTTTATTTTAATAATTTTAAGTTTTCAAATGGCTTACCTTAATTTTTTAAAGAATCCGGCTCGAGGGACCATACTGTTGTGGCTTGAATGTTCAGTAAATGATATAAAGAAGCATTTTACCACTTGTCTTGAATTATTTGATTTATTTGAGTTTTAGAGTTAGGAGTAGCTACAACATTAGTTATCTAAATTGAGTTTTTTCTATTCCTGATAGAAATTTACATATTTTACTGAATCATCAACAATATACAAAAATTGAAATTTTAAAGGATTTACAATTATTTACATATAAGAATAAAAATTAAAAAATTGCTTAATACAAAATTTAATTTAAAGAAAAATCCGACTTCCAAAATTATATCACAGGATCCAACAATAGGTATACTACTGATAAATTGTTAAATAAAAAGGACAATTTGAATGTAAACCTATATACGCATATATATGGCGTACCTCAAGAACTAGCAGTCATGGGGCCAAATGGCTTCAGACGTCTATAAGTAGCATAAAGTATGAGGCAGGTTGGATGGCATCTCGAAAGGCCAGCATCCGAAGATGCGGGAAGGTCCAGTAGGGTATGATCTGCACAAGAGCGAGCGATGATCTGCTGTTGTACGGCCTGTTTGAGGTGTCGGGGCGGCGGTCGTAAAACTTGTTAACGACTTATGGAAGTTCCTCCGGGAGGAAATAACTTAATCTTTAGGAATTGGACCTCGCCCTGCCTTGGGTGTGACTGCCTCTCAATAAAACTTTATTGTTTTGTTTGTGATTACATGATATTGCCAAGCTGGCGTGTTAAGGTTCATCTACATTTTGGGATTATTATATTATTTATAAGTATGGTACATATGAAAATCTAGTGTATATTGACATATATTACTACATATATACTTATGTGTATATGCAAATTTATTATAGGAAATGGCTCTATAGGTTCAACAAGAGTGGCGTCAGTACTGCAGTCATTATGTGACCTACTATACTTCTATCGTACTCTTAGAATTTGTGGAACTTCGTCATAGTGTTGGTATTTTAGAACTTTATATTTTGCTACATATTTTTTCATCAGTTTTAGTGAAATATGTTCGATTGGGACTATTCAAAGGGGTTGGTCGAGGTCCATTGTTGCCTTAGTAACCTGTATCAACAATCATAGAGTTTTTGGCAGTCCTTTGGGGTGGTGGTGTTTTTAAATTATAGAATTATTTTGCCTATATTGGCTTAGGGAGGCTGCCTATACTCTAATGGCTGTGTGGCCTTGAACGTGGTCTGTTGACCCATGTGCCTTTAATGGCCGGATTTTATAAATGGACATCGCCACCCCTGCAATCTTTAAAAATTTCTTTTCAAATAGTAAAATCTCTAAACTGAACGATCCCTGCAACTTTCCTCGTGATATCTGGAGTCTGAACCTGATCATCTCTGGGACGTGGAAGCACTGCTGATGCTCGAGTGGGAAGGCGACGCTCAACTGAAGTCAACTGAAAGAGCCTTTCAGCTTTCCTCTCTAGATGTGGTATATGGACCTGGTCATCTCCGGACTCTGGGACCTCATGGGATCATTGCTACTGTTGGAGCGTGGAGTGGAAACTCAGCTGGAAGCAATCTTCACAATAAAACATTTATATGATGCTCTTATTAATATAATCAAAGACATCAAATAAAGTGGAATCTCTAATTATTTCTATCATAGAGAAACACTAAAATCAAGCTGAGCTATATATGAAGTTTCCTTAGACTATAGTTAACAAAGATAATGTGGCTCTGGGTAGCTATTATATAGTTGGGGAATATAGACACAACTAGGTACTCTAAACAAATATATAAGAACTTGGCTAATTATATTAACTATTTATATTATAATTTTGTTAATATAGGTATGGATAGAAATATTAAACAACTATATGTGTGAATTTATTTTATACTCTAGTTTTAAAAGAAATAAAAACTTTATACCGGTTAGGGATTTCAACATATCTAATGAGTATGAATTCTTGATAAGGTATTTTCTTCGCTCAACGACATGTTTAAACCAGAAAAGACGGAGTCAGTCTGAACTCATCTGTTGAATTTAAAAGGCTTCGGACAATAAAATAAATACCATCATCTTTTTTAATAAGCAAAATTTATCGGTGTTATTTTGTATTAAATTTCTGTATTTTATTTCTAAGTTTTGAGTTGTATTTTATAATATTCCTAGAAGAGAGAATAGTTATATACCATTAATTTATAACATGACAAGCTAGAATTTAAAATATATCCATGACTCTATCACTGAATCCTATAATTTTGATATATTTGTGGCAAATCGAAGAAGTAAGGATTCACTAATCTCACATGAGAAGAGTAAATTGAAATTTTATTTCTAATTTACAAAAGGATGATAAAAATTAACATCTTTCTCTCTTTAATTAAAAAAGCATATATTGGATCAAAATATAATTTATTTTACCAATATTTCTGTTGGCTGAACGCCAACCTTTATCAAGGTGTTATACGAATAAACGAAAGTAAAATTTTGAAACTTTATATTATTATAAAGTGAAAAATTACCACAATGAGCCACCAAACTGTGACAAAATATTTAAAAACTACAAAATTATTTTGAATCATAAATGTGATAAAATATACCAAACTGTAACAAAATATACCAAATGTAATAATTATACCAAACTAAAAAATATACCAAACGTGTGTGTGTGGGTAACGAAAATTATAAAAACAAATATGCTCATTGGATATTGAGAATAAAAATTTAGAGAGAATAAATCCGAAATATATATCGAAAATAAAAAACGAATATTATCCATTCAACTTTGATAGCTATTGTGTCGGTACAAAAATATATTTTTGAATAATATTTTAAAGTTTATCAATTCCTCTCTTGTGAAAATTGAATGTTAAGAATTTGGAAATTTTCCTACGACAGCGGTGAAGTACACCTTAAAAAGGATAAACATATTTAACTCTAAAAAATTATAATCGTTGAACACATTACTTTTAAATTGGCAACACAGTAAAAAAAGGAAAGAAGGCTTTTGTTTACTTTTTATAATTTGCATGTATTTCTTATTTTATAAATATTAAACTTTTGCTTGTTATAAATAAATTTATCTTCTCTTTTTTTTGATTGCATATAAAAATTGACCAAACATAATTTCAAACTTTCATGATATTATACACAAAAATATCTATAAGTTAATAAACATTTTAAAAATATTTTTATTGTTAAGAAAATATTTTTTTAAAATATATATTTCTCTAGAACCCCTGAGGAGATTTCAAGTTTAATATAAAGCGAGAGAAAAAAGAATATGCATCAAAATCTGCTTTAAACTTGGCAAAATAACGCGAGAAAAACCTAGGAAATGGTCAAATAGCTTTTATGGATGTTTGTTTATTCAGACCCAAAACATTTGAATAGTTCGGCTGTTTCAGAAAAGGAAGAGAGACAGTTGAAGATGATCCCTGTACTGGAGAAGGCAATCTTCCATCACATTTTATCACTGTAGTAAAGGGTCTGATGTGTAGAAATATATAGGTATTTTTATATAAAAAATAGCGTCAAAACCTTTCACAACTTTCAACGATAAAGGGCGATCCGAGGATGATATAATATACAGCACTTACTATTGCCCAATTATAACAAACAAATCTTAAAATTGGTTAGAATATTTACCTATACTGGTGTTCAAACTTACGTAAGCAAATAAAAGTTGTAGATTTTTAAATAAATGCAAAAATTGGCATTAAAAGATCGATTTAAAAATAAATTCCGCAATAAATAATATATATTAAAGATCAAATATCGTAAATAATTATATAATTAAGTGTCAAGTTTATTTCTAATCTATACTCTATTGTAACTTAATTGTTGTCTTTTTTTTTTTTTGAGGATGAATTCATGTAAACATTGAAAATATGAAAAAAAAATCTATTATAAAAAAACAATTTAAGCAATTCAAAATTAATAAAACTATATTTATAAAATAGACGTATTTTTACAATATAAAAACATTTTTAAAAAACGACGTTTAATATTCGAGCAAAATTATAAAATATATATAAAGGGTGAAAATAGTTATAAAATTGATTACTAGATGGCACTGCATAACGTTATTTTTTTTTAGCCTGGCAGCTAGGTCGGTAGCCTCCACAAGTCGTTTGGAAAAGTTTGGTGCGAGGCGTCTTTTGGTTCTACGGATGGGTGACTTTTCCTGTTGGATTACGTTAAAAACACCAAGGATCAGAGGTAAGTTTTATTAAACATTTTATTTAAATATAAAAATTAGTTTTTGGCGC